>JAACJT020002816.1:0-11171 GCA_009936485.2 Gymnarchus niloticus | reverse complement strand
CCCCCCCCCCCCCCCCCCCCCACACACACACACACACACACACACACACACACACCCTGTACTGGATAGGTGTTGGAGGATACAGCTCATATGGGGTCGTGCAGTCACTTTCACACTAGCCGATGCTTTACTGGAGAAGGGAAGTATTCAGCAGAATGACGTCAGCTGTCACGGCCATGATCGTTTGTGTGTGGCGCAGAGCTGGCAAAGGAAGCCTGTATACGCAGCACCTGCGTGTGATGGACCCACCTCTGCCGTTTCAGTCCTCCCCTTCCAAGACGGAGACAGACAAAGGCCTGCAAAGGTGGGAGGATTGTGCGTCTGACCTTTACAGTTCTTGCCAGGCCACTGGGCCTGTGGCACTGTGCATGTGGGGTCCTTGCAGAGGCGTCCGCATAACTGCCCGAGCTCTTACCTTGTCATGGCCACCCCCAATCCCATGCACTCACAACGAAGGGAGTCAAGTATATGAAAATAAGAACCCAAAAAAAAAGTACTTACTGATTTTCAAAAAGAACCCTATAATAACCCTTTTCCCCCTAGGTAAACTTGTTCAGTGCAAACAAGAAATTAACCACCCACTGCAGCTCTGATTAATACCAAAAAGAATGCACACCGACCTACACAGCCGCCATTAAATGGCGACACACACGGTGGGCCACAGCCACCCGTACACTCACACACACACACCTGAACGAGAAGCGCAGGGACTGGCGAGCTGGTGCTGACAGGCGAACCCACTCTCCGGTCCTTGCACCTCCCTTTCGGACCCTCCAAGATGGGTGGAGAGCAGGTAACGACAAGAGGCCTTAGGCCGCTGCTGAGGGAGAAACGTCGGTCGGGGGATGGGAGGGCCGTTTTCGGAGCCGCCTCAAGTCTTCGCTCCAACAGATGATGGTCGGCTCCCCGTACTTCAGCCCCACTGCCGTTTCCCAGGCAACCGCTACAATTTCTAGGGTACTTCAGTTTTTCGATAGCCTGCACGAGGTCTGCCAGCAGAGCTCAGAAGGGGGAGTCAGAACAACGAACCAAGCTGCCGAAATCTCATACCAGGCCCTCATCCAGGATCAGATGCACACACACAAAAGAAGAACAATCGCACAAATAAAGGCTATGAAAAAATCATTTGCTTCTGTACCTCAGATGGATGTCCTCAATGTGCAATAAAATGCACAGAAGGTGTGCAAACAGCCAGCATCAACTACAATTTAAAGTACTATAAATTCCCAGTGTAAATTTTAGCCAGGGTAGTTCTGGTGATTTTGGTTGGTTTTCTGTGCCCTTTCTGATAAAATCTTTCTTACTCTAATGATGTGAGTACCCTAAACACCATGACCTCCAAGGAATAATATTAGTCATGAGATTCTGAAGTCACATTCAGTCACAAGAATCACTTCACCCCATCACTGCTTAAAGTGTCATACAACTTCCCATAAAAGAGACAATAGCCCACAATGCACCTGTCTTCTGACATCACTCATCACATAATGTAACACTGTCCCTGAGCAGGGAATTTCAAAGAGCGAGAGCCAGGACTTCCTTTTGATTTCAGAAAAAAACACTTATTGTTATCCTGCTGTCCTAGAAACAACATTTATTTGATCATTTGGTGGTTCTGTTGAATTTGAAAGACAAAATGTAATCGTTGTGTGTCCCCCCAGTGAAAGCCAAGCTTTGAACTGACAACCAAACATTCCTTAGACTATGAAAATAATATAGAGTGGAGTGTTCCTTCCGAGATTGGTCCTCCACACCCAGTTTAACCCTACAATATCATAAGGCTCCCAAGGTGGACTCACTAGATCTCACCTTCAGTTAGAAAGCTTATGTTGCCAAGTGACATGACCCCATTTCAAAGGGAAGGTGGGCTAGTTCTCCGCACATCTGCACTCCAGCCGGAGAGCCAAAGAAACAAACAAACAAATAAATAAATAAGTAATCACCTGCTAACGACTGGTGGCAGACAATATAGTCCGTGTCGTAGATGTGTGTCTCCTACTGACTTCAGCATCGTTAAAACTGACCCCTGGGCTGTTTTCATGGTAATCTCAGTGTAGGATTCAACACATTCTCCAAGCAGTGACATCAAGAGTTCATGCGTTTCCTGGAAGTCTGAAAAATCTATGCTGTCCTCCTCACCCACATAACCAGAGAGAAAATCTGTTATGCAGACCGAACGCGTTTCTGTGGTGAGCCTGGGATGTCCAGAACAACAACCATGCAAAAAAAAAAAATAAAATAACGTGTTCTTGTGGGAAAACACAATGACATCAAAACTGACCTTAAAGACAGGCCTGGAAACTACTGGTGGAAATATTGAGCAGGCTTAAACCATCAAACGAGGATGTGTTTGAAAATAATGGCTCCTCTCTAACAGAATTTTGCATATTTTCTCAATAATGCTCAAGGACACTGACATCCTGTTCGGTAGCGCCTCTCTCATTCTTAAATATCTACACCTACAGATGACAATGGCACGGAGAGCTCAAGACTACATACTGTATACAAGATGCTGACAGTGTGTGTACAGATGTCATGGGCTCCTTCTGAAGGCTTGGGACACCAAAGTAGAAGCAAAGAGTCTGAAGGGCTTGTGTTCTGTTTTCTGTAGTAGTAGTTTATCATTTCAAGCCTGTTGGTCACATTACTTCTACAATCTAAGTTAGCTACTCTGTGGGTTTTATGGTGTGGTGGGAAGGATTATTTTATACTGAGTATAATAAATAATTTCTAGCAAACTGCTTTTGGTTCTTTTATTATTATCATGTCCATTTTTTTTCTGACATCCAAAATCACCACCCTGGCAATGGTTTACCTGTCAAGCTAGGAGTTTCCCTTGGAAGACAATGTATCCCATATCACAGCGTACTCTCTCTTCTGTCGAACCTCCAGCCTCCACCAACCGTAACATGAAGAAGCTAAATGCAGTTTTCTCTGTAAAATGCCACTTCTGAGTCCAAGTTGCCTTTTCAGTTTGAGAAGTTGTTCTCATGACACTAGTCATCTTGGGTTATGGAAAGTATGTGTGTTCTCTTTGGTCAGGTAAGATCCCTTCCTTTAAAGGCAAACTGACCACAATAAATGTTCTCCGCTAATCCTTGAAGGCTACCAAAGGGAGTGTGGGTGCTTACAAAACCATCCATAAGAGCTCCTTTAAGAGACCTTTTAAACTGAGGCACGCGTCAGACCTATTTGGTTTTGCGGCAAGTCAACCACAAAGTCTAGCTTCTCATTGCAGGGTCTGGAGTCCACTAGAGATTTGGCCATTCACTCGCATAAAACTGAAGAATTTGTCAACGTTTTTGTCTGCTTGGTCAATTGTTAGAACATATCCCTGAAGATGAGCAGCCAGCACCAGATCAGTCCCGATCTGCTGCACCTGCTCTTTAAAAGCCAGCAGGCTCGGTGAAGCTGTTTCCCATCCATCCACTCATTTCCCATAACCACTTACCACTTCTCCAATCTGTTTTCAGTGTTTACACCTAGGAGGGAGAGACAGCCTTCTAAGAACGATATGACATCTCATTCTCTGCCCACCTTCACCAGAGTTCGGCGTTTACTCAAATACCGTCCTTGCTGACAGAAACATGGGGCCATTTGCTGACATCACCATGGGAAAGCAAGATGCACGTCATGTGTGATTTCATTTAAATACTTGCCATGGGACGCTGCAGATCATTCATAATGGTTGTAATTAAAACTCTCTGCAGTAAAAGGAGCGATTATCAACCGACTGTGCTTTCTTACCCCACTCCTCTACATTTCATCAGGCTAAATTCAAACGACATGTACAGATTGGAGCATGAATTTGATTTGATTGCACTGATCTTGACGAGATCAGAGTTATCAAAGCACACATGTGGCTGCAAAATAACATTGGGGAAAGGATATCGAACATGTAACTGTGATGTATTGCCATCCAGGGTGTACCCCAGCCTTGTGCCCTGTGCTGCCTGGGATAAGCTCCAAGCTCACTCACAACCCTGACCAGGAGGAGCAGTTAGAAGATGGCTAGCCGGATGGATCGACGAGGGGTATTTTGTCTAAACGCTGTGAGAAACAGGGATGTCTCGTAAAGGTAAGCATTTCACGTTGTTGCCCTGCCACCCAGCTACATGGCAGGTCTCTCTGAGGTTATTAGCCGCTGCTTGCCTTGAAACGCTCGCCTGCCGCCCCGCAGCACTGTATACTAGTGCCAAGCTGATATGTCGTTACTTGCTGTTCTCTTCCTCAGTGCTACATCTCAGGTTCACACTCTGTACACACACCGATCAGGATCGTGTGTGGGGAGGATAGACAGAGGAGGAACTGTGGAAAAAAAACAATAGAAATTTTACCCTCCCTCTCTTCTTCCCACTCTCTCGATATAATCACACCGCATTGTAGCTGGAACCTTCTCCACGTTCTGAAACGCTCCAGCCCACTCAAAGCCCCCCCCGCAGATTCCTGAACACCCCCTGTCTCTCTCTCTGTCAAGGGGCCACCTTTCACCCCCTCAGCCTACATCCCCCCCCCTACCCAAAACCCTCACAACTGACACCCCCAGAGATGGGAGCTGGGGCTCCATAGAGCAGCTGGTGAGGAGGCAGAGACACAGGAGTCGCCCACCTTATTTCGCCGAGAGCTCCGCCCACACGGGGCCTCGGACAGCTGGGACAGGACGGCAAGCAGACCTGTCGGCTTCCCCCGTCCACTCGCATCCTACCACGCGCATCGCGGCTCCGTGCCACAGCCCCCGTCTGTTCCCAGAGCTGCCGAACACTCCAGTTGGTATTTGTGATGGATAGGACATCAACGGGCCAAGTAAGTGGGTAGCGTAATGGTTAAGAAACTGGACCCATGACCAAAACGTGACTGGCCTTAGGAGGGGCTTTGATGTTCTAACCTTACGCAAGATACCTGAAATGCCTCAATACAGCATCCAGAGAAATGTGTGTATGTGTCTATAATGCAACAGTAGAAAAAGCATGCAATTATTTTTAATTCTAACAATATGACTTTCTGCTAAGCAATTTATAGTTATTAATTGTGAAGTAGAGCATGTTTTTGCTTTATCTGAACTTCTCAAGGTGTGGATTATGTAGGAGGCATTACCTGAGGTAGCTAAACAGCCTCTCCTCACCTTCTCAGAAGCCAAGCTGCCTTCGAGAGAAACCTGCACTTGAGTGAAGTTTAGGGTTTAAGGAGACTTCAGGCTTTGTTGAGGCCTAGGAAGATCCTGATCTTCAGTGAACTGCTGAAGGCAGGCCAGACTGTCTATGTCTGGAGAAGGGATGTTCACTGTGCTGTGTGGAATTAACCGGGGATGAACAAATGTCATGTTCTGATGAAGATGAGACCCTGACTGCTTGTTCGAATCTGGTCACAGCTCCGCGTGCGTGGAGTTGTTTTCTTCGTCTCAAACTAACCTGAACAGTTTGGGTGAGCTGGTAAGTTTAAATTGCCACAGTCAGGCAATCTCATTAAAATATTACAAGTAACATGATGTTAGTGAAGCCTTTCAGTTAGGACCATTAAAGTAAATTAAAATGAAACAAATATTCTAATTAAACCAAAGTCAATCCAAAAGGGACATTTTCAAGTTTGATTTATTTATACCCAACACTGCGTAGCTCTTAACTTCACCTTCCTGCCCTTCAACGAGTCAGTAATGCCCCTTCAAAAGAATCATTCTGTCGTATTCTCAGGTGCCCCTGTCAGAACCACCGCAGTCCACAAACATCATGGTATCAATCCAGCACACACCACACTCCCAAGCATCCTCCTGTCATTCACATTCAGTGACAACTAACTGCTGAAGACATTTCATGGATTCTGTAGGTTCTGCGTGACCACCACTTAGGTCCAAAGCTGCTTATTTTTCCATTCTCTTGTGATAGCTCTCTCCATCCTCATTAACCAAAAGAAAACTGCCAATCGATTAAAGACTCACCATTCTATTTTCTGTATATATTCTGCATCCTTTTATCACTCAGTATATTCCAAACCTGTCACTTGTTTCGCTCTCTGGAGGCCTACCTGTGAAACCCATGGCCCTGCCTCCAGAAAGTGAGCTAATGTGCAGGGAGACCAGCCACGGTCTCCCACCTCTCTGCAGAATTGTTGGCATGGCAGCAAAAAAATAAACAAATAAAACAACAGAAACAAAACCAAATAAAACAAAACAGATGAACAAAACCAAGCACCGAAAATCAAAATTTCTGAATGAAGCAGGACGTAAAGGGTAGCGAATCACTAAGGAGCCTGAGACAGCACCTAAGCTGCCCCCCCCCCAAAACAAAAACAACAACGAGGCTCAACTGTAACATGATCATGCGATTTACCCACAGATATCCAGACTCAAACCCAAGATACACATATTTAAGCCTCAATACCAGCTTCTTTTGCCGTAATTAAACCGTATTATTTACCGAGTTGACTGACAAACTGACAAGAAGCGGAGATGAATAAATTTACCACATTAACAAGGCACCACTGTATAGGCAGTGAAGCATGTTCACCGCACACACACACAAAATAGGAGAGGTTCCTGTACTCTTTCTGGTTTTTTCAGTTCTCCTGATACCAGATGACAGAAACACATGCAAAAATAAAATAAGTTTTGGAGATGTACGTTTGTCCGTTGTATCTCTTCATTATGTTCTACTCCTGAGTGCAGTGTGAAATGTGTGTCTCTCTTTGATGTCACCTAATGGGTTCATTACCAACTCGGTTCATCGCTGGGACGGGCGTGAACCATCCCGAAAACCCACACATTGTGTTGCGTCGCGGGGGCTGAAGTTCGGTTCCGTGGAACCGTTTCCCCGACGCTCGTTTCCCGCGGTGGCGCCCTCATCTGCAATTCAATAGGCCCCCCGGTCGCTTTCACCCGGTCCGGGTGAACAAAAAGGCGGTTGAGCGGCTAACGGGCGCGAGCGCTGTAACGGCGTAGACCGCGGTGATAACAAACCTACGCAGCTGAGTCGTGACTCCGGTGAGAAGGAGCTGAAGGACTTGTCTGACTACCACTTGCGGCTGGTTACATAATGAGCTCAAGAGCAGCGTTGGCAACGAGATCGCGGATGAGCTCTCCGCTCGCCCATGCAGTCCCCCGGCCCCGAGTGCTGCTGTGTGTGTGTGTGTGTGTGTGTGTGGGCGTGTGTGACTACGTGTGGGCCGAGCGTGGGCGTGTATTTTTGTGTGCGCGATGTGTGTGGGGTTGGGGGGGGGGTGGGCTGCTTATCTGTGGTTTTGTGTGGGTGTGTGCGTGTATGTATTTGTGTATGTGTGTCACTACGTGTGCTGTTCGTCAAAAAACAAAACAAAATACTAGTTCTCACATGAAACACAGGTAATGTATTGCTGTGTGTTTCAACAAGTCTCTCAGTATGGCATTCTGCAACAATAAGTTCCTCAAAATTTGTAAAGTCATTTTACATAAGATCCTCGCTTCAGTGCTAAGGATTTTTAAACTTGAACATGAGTGACTTTTGCTGTCACATCAGTCTCCAAACAGATTTAGACATAAGGGCAATTACATACAAAGATGTTAGAAATGTATATCGTTTCCACTGACATTACTGAAAAAAATGATGAAGGAAGTGGTGAGACCATACAGGAGAGAATGCCAGACACCTGTGCTTTTGTACGGTGTGCACAGTTGCCCCGTTTTAAAGTTCTACCTATTCTTCGTCTGCCTGGGTTATTGGTTACTTGGGTTGTCTCACAGCTTAGCCAAATTCAACCATTTTGGTAAATGACCAGTGGGGGAACTCCCAACAGATGTCAGCTGAAATCTGTGCATTTCCTCAGGGTACAGGCACAATGCCTGCCTCCAGAACCTGTGGCTCTTCCGTTAGACCGTTGAGCGGAGTGACATTAAAAAAATGCATTTGTTTCCAGCCACGGCAAATTATTTATTCATCACAATTATTAGTAGTTGGAATAGTATTATTAAGAAAGAAGTCGTAATACTTAAAAATAACAATAAAACATAAAATAAAATAAAAATGAGCAAAAGACTCCTGTGGCTAGGTGAATTATGGGAGCGATGTAATGACCATGCTTGCGAGTAACCACTACGGTGTCACTAACTCTGCAACCTGAACCAACAATGGACAGGTCTTGACAGCATATACATATGAACTATATATGCATGGTGTTGGAGTTAGTTAACATGATACCACATATACTGTACAGTTCGCAAAGATTCTGACCGTGCTTTCTTCAACTGCCTCTGGTTTTTTTTTCATGGCATCAAAGAAATTAGCCCAATGAGAAACAGTGTTAAGTCAACGTTGTGCAAGTTGTAGCATAATGGTAGGAAAATGCATACAGGATACACATTAGAAAGGATAATCTGATAAAAACAAGGTGAATGTCAAGGTTTGTAGTGGGGTTACGTTTATCTGGAGCAGTGCTGAGTTTATATCCAAGAAGGACGGTAAAATGAACCCTCGATTGGTCCATCCAAAAGACTGCGTCCCCATGTCACATTGGAACGATACCCAGGGAGAAAACTTCACGAGGCATGCAGGAAAATAATGTACATAAGCAAATGTAATATGGGGAATCAGTGAGAAGATTTGTTAATTGTTTGGCCTCTTCAAAACGTTCATGAATTTCCAGAACAAAACTAAGTTGAATTAATCATTTGAAGTGAACGTTTATAGAATAAATGATTTTCGAGGTGGACAAGTAGACAGCTCTGGTCAGGGAAAATGTGGATTTCTGATTGCACCTCTCAATAAACAAACCCCGAAAAATTGAGGACCCACTTTTGAAACCGTTTGGAAGAGTTGGACTGTTGCTTGGCAACAGAAGCTGACCTAATCCACTCGGAACATAGTATTGCCAATGCCCTTTCCCTTCAGTGTAATTCCTAGTGGATGTGGCAGGTGAATCATAGCACTCACCTTTTCTCAAACGTCCGTTATGTTGCATCCCACTGTTCCAACCTGCTTGACAGAGAGCCACTTTGGACTCCATTTGCCTCTGAGGAGGTAAGATCACAGCTTCTCTCGGCAATTAGCGAATGACTTTTGGACCTCTCCGCACTTCCCCCGTGATTTTCGTTGGGGTGCTGGGGAGGGGGCAAGGATCCCATAACCCTCTGGAGAGAAAGCGGAGGGGGGGTGTTATTACAGAAACATGATTACAACTCCTTTTTGGCAGGATCGCTCAAGAATTTCCCCCTGGGATCAATAAAGCTTTCTCTTATTTTATCGCTTATATTTTTCACTCCTGTCACTCATTCAATGCAGAAAGCGAGAATGTACTCAAGTGGCAGAGTTCAAAGACGGTTTGTGGAACAAGATTTGAACGCTTGGAAAAATTACTCATCTTTAAATGTTAGAGCATGAAACAGCATTTATTTTCTTTCCATATTCTTGAACGTCTTTTCTTTTTTCGTCCCTTATATGTCAGACATGGAGCAGGAAAAGGGTTCACTGGAACCCCTAGAGGCACCTGTTGGATTATATATACCCAGGGTGGGTGCCCATCCTCTGCCCAAACTCCGACACTATGTACCCTCCTCACCTGGGAAACATGCCGGTGAGGTGGGGGGGTAGGGATATGTGACGGAGCATCTGCTGTTGTTTTTCCACCCCCCCACCATCGTTTCCAGGCTAGACGTGGGTGTCACGCCGGCCACCAGCACAATGTTCCACCATTTACCCTTTCATCCTGCAGACCTTTGGTTTCGCTGCACACGGTGGCCGCATCTAAAGCGTTTCTTGTAAAGAGGAAGTCCCACCCCTGCATAAAGACCAAGCCCCCCCCCACCACCAAACCCATAGTTTTTTAATGCCTTAACCACAATGGCTCCCACCGGGAACGTGGAAACTCTCCAGCAATCGGCCCCTTTAATTTAGCCCGTCAACGTGTTGGGTGGAGCAACCCTCACAGCAACACGTGGCTGCAGATGCAAAAGGGAGTGAGGGTTGGGGGGGGGGGGGGGCAAATGTTCCTTTGGGGGCATTCCCAGGTGGCTCAGCTCCTATGTGGGTGTTGGATTCTGTACTGTGTTTCTTTCCCACATCACACTGGTTCAAGTCCCACTCTGCCTGTTGCTATGAGAACCCAGATTTCATTGTCAAATGTTACTCAAAATGATGTGGACACCTTTGCATTAATATAACGCTTGAAGGTGGCAATGTCGAAACATTACATGTGGGACAATTTTAGAGCTTTTCCTTTTAACAGTCTTCATTAGAGTTGCCTTCCTCGAACCCATCCAGCCACCTCTGTCTAACATGCATATTCACTCATCCTTTCCTGAAAGGCTTGATTGCATCTGCTGTAGGATATTCACCAGTACTTTCCAGTAATTTCTTATGCTTTCTTTGTTATCTGAACTAGAGGCCAATTACCGTGGAAACGTATTCTGTCTGCTTACAAATCGGTCGGTGAAGTTCAGGGCATGACTTGAAGTCATCAAGAGCACTATAGTTTAATGCTGGGGCCAGAAAAGAAGGATCCGTGTTTAAGAAGAAACAGCATCATCCCTCGATTCCTGCATTACACCAGAGTGCACGCTGGAAACAGAACTAGTCCTGGAGCATGGTCAGATGAAGCCGGTTCACAGGCACACAACGTGTTTTTCTGAGTTAAGTGTGAACACCTCATGTGGGACATCGGCTCTACCGATAACTTCATCAGCTCCACCACGGCTGGTTCCACTCTCAAATGGCTGGGGGGGGGGGGGCTATCCACAGTTGACCCACATTGGAAATTTAACCATTCAGGTTTACAGCCAGAGAGGACAAAGAAGTACCACAGTCTGCAAATTCTGACAGTGAAATGGTTAATGTGTTCTATGACAACTGCTGCTGGTTTAACTCCACCACAGAACTGCATCCTGGGTGAGAAACACACACACGCACATACACACGCGCACAAACACACACACACACACGGCTGCCTGCTTCAATTGGCAACCTCTCCCAAATGTGAACCAAAGGGCTGTTTTCTGCATGGGGGGGTGGGGACAGGACTCCTGAAAATGTCAAAAGCCCACCCACACAGCATTGTACTCGCTCGCACACCCACCACGGCCTACAGGCAGCCCACCTACTCACTTGCCCCCTTCTCCACCCCTAGTCCACCCCCCCTCGGCCACTCTCGCGCGCCGTCGTGCTCCGCCTCCCCGCGGCGCCGGGTGAAACTCGCCGGTGGTGCGCGCGGCCCCC
>JAACJT020002815.1:0-11174 GCA_009936485.2 Gymnarchus niloticus | reverse complement strand
CTTGTCTGTTTGGTCTGACTCCTGCTGCTGTCTTTGTGCTTGGCGCTGCCTTTGAAACATCTTTCAACCACCCCCCCGACTGCCGTGCATCTTTGATCTCTCTCCCCTCCCCCTCCCTGCTTGTTCAAATCATTATTTCCTATTTTCTGTTCATACCCTCCCAGTCTGTTTGGTCCTGTCCTTCTCATCCCCTTTCTGGTTTCTGGTTCTTGTCAGCATGTCACTATGTCACATGCTTGTATCACCCAGTCGCCTATCCCGTAATGAGCATGGCACAGATGGGTGACACCTTGCTGTGGAGTTGCTATGGCTGCCCCCCGGTGGCGACGGCTGGCTCGAACCCGGGTTTCTGTGTTCGTCATGTCATGATGTGCTCCAGCTGATCAGCCACCCTCACCTGATGGCCTGGTGTTCACTGGCTGCTTCGTTCCCTCCATATGCAGCCGTCCTGTTTCCCATAATCCACCTGTGTCTCCAAGGTCAAAGGCTAGGGATAGATCTCAGTGGGTGAGGCAGTACAGTGTCTGGGTTTAACAGTCCATCTTTCTTTGAAAATAGGATGCGAATCCTTTCAGCAAAACCATGAGTTGGTGATTGCTGACAGAAACGCCTCGTGCCTGTGAATACGAGTGTGACGTCGACCGAATGTCACCTGGCATTGAAATGTGCGGTTTGATGCCTGTCACCAGCAGAAGGACCTCGATTCCACCGCCCGGCACCTATAAGGAGCTGCCGGTCTCGTCCCTCGGCTCGCGCCGAGTCACATGGAGATGGGGGCAGTATGGCTGTGAGTGTGATGTCTGATTGTGACCCCCTGACACGGAGGGGACGGGTTGGTTTTGAGGAGGGGACAGTCAAACCGGTGACCTCTAAAATGAAAGGAGGAAGTGGCTTGTTACGGGTAGCCGGTCAGCCAAGCCAGTCTGCCTGGTTATGGTTGTTTTAGTCTCTAGTCATGTGACCACAAGCAAGGAAAACAGAAGCCTGACAGCTGGTTTTGCTTATGGCTACTTATACTGAAAGGTTACGCTTGTTAATGCAATTGGTTGTGTACCATATAAAATCCCAGTCACAGTCTCTCCTTGAGCACCCTGCCACCCGCTGTCTGTGAAGTGTAACAACAGGCAGCACTGCTCTTCGTGCTCACCACCGTGTCCGTGTGAGATTTCGGAAATCTGTGGCTGTTAAACCATCTTATAAAAATCTTGGTCTGCCAGCCTGTGAGTGATGTGGCCTGAGTTATTAGTGAACTTCAGCTGGAGTTTAGGTCTTATTCAAGTAAAAGTTCTCCCTCCCGGTCTGGGGGTCCGCGTGGGAAGCTTGGAGTCTCCAGCTGACGTTCCTCCACTTCCAGGTGGGTTTGTTTTCCTTGTCATGAGCATCCGCCCTGCATGTCGTCAGCATCTCTGCCACCGCAGGACCACCGACGGCAGAGTCAGCCGACCCCCGTTAGCCGGCTCGTTAGTGGACTCGGAGGCCTGCTTGGCTTCTGCCTTTCACTCCCCATTCCTTTTTGTTTTTTTGTGTGTTCTTTGTTAGGGGATTGCTTGTGCGTGAGCAGCAGGACAGCCTGTGAGCTCTGAGCCCGCTAGGTAATAGATTCCCTGCTTTCATCTGAAGCGTCTTCCACAGGCTTCCTGTAGATGGCGTTGGTGTGATGGGCAGCACAGCTGAGGACTGGCTGCCAATCGGCGATGATATGTTAGGGTTTTTGCAAATTTCTCCTGTCACCTCCACCAGCTCACAATTTCTCACTCTTGTGGACTGTTGATGTCCATCTCAAATGAGAGGAGGGGGCCAAGTTTGTCTTGGGGCCAATTTATGCTTGAGGCTGGATGACCACCTCTCATACGCAGCGTTCGTGTCGTTTGTGCAGGTCACTCGAAATAAATGCAATGCGTACCTGAGTTGCAATACCAGCAAAAATCGTGGGGGGCAGTATTTGCCAACTTCAGTTATGTGACATCAGCAGTGCCTTTGCGCGACCAAACTTTTCAACGCGGCTGAAACTTTTGAGGAGATGCACATAAGCAATTATCCACATCGTTACCATGTTCTGTCACCTTTCCACGGCGATAAGCAGACACTTCTGAATACTTGGTGTCAAATCGGCAACATATTAAATGTAGATAGGGATATTTGTGAAAGGAAGTGGAACCGAGTTTGAGACAAACACATCTGTGCATGGGTGAAATCGGCCGAAAAACGGGAGGTTCAGCCGAATCTGTGTTTTGTCCTGAGATGATAACTTCTTTTTTTTTTTTAATCCAACTGTGACAATTTCTCACAGTGCCCCCTGGTGGACATAGCTTTATGTTCTCCACATTGACATAAACTACACACAGAAGTATGTACAACAACGCGGCTTGTGTTGGAGCAGCAAGAACGAGCGTTGCGTCAAATCAGGCCCTTACTTACAAAAGGTGGCACGGTAGAATAAGTTTGGAAAGCGCTGGTTTAGGGGGATGGGTGCAACCGGCCAGGTGCATTCTGGGTACACACAGCACTGCTGAGCGTCTGTGGATCTTGTGTCATGAGCGGCTCTGAAATTCCACCACATCCTCAGTGGCATTAATGAATAAACCATGGGGTCCTGTGCTGTGCCGCCACTGAATTATTTACACGCTCCCTAATTCATGCCATCAGTTTGGAATGTGAAAAGATCAAGGAACCGAGCTGTGTTTTTGTAGCTGGGGGCCGCCGGGCAAGTTCTCTAAAGGCAGTTAAAGCATTTCATGCTCGTTAGGACGCTGTTGTCTGGGTTGGTGCCAACCAGGAGTATCTCTGTCGTTTAAAGCTCTGCATCTTGTTGTCATGTGCTTTGGTCTCCACCTGTCCCCTCGTCCTCCCGTGGTCTCTCTCTCTCACCTCTCCATCCCCCTCTCCCTCCCTCTCTTTCACCCCTCCATCTTTCCCTCTCTCTCACTCTCTGTCCCTGCCTTACCCTCCTTCCCTCCATATCCCAGGTTAACAGCTGCATTCACGGATGTCCCCTCTCTCCCCACAGGAAACCCTTCAAATGCTCCCCAAGTTCTGCTTCCCCTTCAACGTGGACAGGTACTGTGTCTCCTACCCCAGCTGTGCTCCTTTGGCTTGGCTGGGACCCAACTTTTGTATTTCTGAGAAGTGGTACATGTGTACATGATTAATCCGATGCCCATATTATTAAAAATATTTCATATGGAGTCATGCCTGTGTACACACAGACTTACTGTATGCTCAGCCGGGTGAAACTGACCCATGGATCCTTCAAATTGGTGCGTCAAGCAGTGTGGTTCGTCACGTGGCACTCGTTAACTGAAATGGTGTGGCAGCTAAATTTCAGTGCAGCTATAATCCAGAACACTGGAGCGAGGTTTTATGCACAAAGAATCACCTCGTTCTTCTACAGATACACACAACACAGTCCTCCCTGTAGTTTTGGGACACCACTCGCCATTGTATTCTGATTGGTCCCTCCTGTCCTCCTCCTGATGGACATGAAGTGGACAAGAGTAGATAAGAGTGGGTCTGGAAGGGGGAGACTCACCCACACCTCGAGCTGACCGGTAACCCTACAGCGGCTCAGAGGAGCTGGAGGGTAGAGGAGTCGCTATGTCTGTCTGGCCGTGTGTCCCTCATCTATCAGTGTGTCCCCGTCTCTTTGTCCTCCCCGTGTCTCCACCAGTCTGTGTGCCCCCCCCTCAATGTTCCTGTCCTGGCGTGTCCCTATCCGTCTCTGTGTCCCCTTCTGTGTCCCTGTCTGTGTGTTCCTGTCTATCAGTGTGTCTCGCTGTGTCCCCATCTGCTTGTCTGTCCCCCTCTTGCAGCCTCTGTCCCACCTTTAAAATGGACCAGAAAGGTCAGCTTGATCCAGTCAGGAGCAGTGCTGTGGAGCACCGGTATCGGATCCTGCTCTTGGGAATGTGGGCCCTTTGCAGGGGAGTGGGATGTGGGCTGCAAAGAAGCTTGCAGGGCTGCCAGCTTCAGAGCCATTGCCAGGTCACATGACCCTGCTGCCTGTGTCGATCTACAGCCAGACCTTCAGCCAGGTGGGCCAGAACTTCACTTTCGTGCTCACGGACATCGAGAGCAAGCAGCGCTTTGGCTTCTGCCGCCTGTCCGCTGGGGCTCGCAGCTGCTTCTGCATGCTCAGGTGAGACAGTCCCCGCCGTCGTACCCCGGTCCGCCTCTCTGTAGGTGAGACAGTCCCCACCCTTGTACCCCAGTCTGCCTCTCTGTAGGTGAGACAGACCCCGCCCTCGTACCCCGATCCACCTTTCTGTAGGTGAGACAGTCCCCGCCCTCGTACCCCGGTCCGATTCTGTATGGCTGAGGTCTGGGTTGTGTCTCCCGGTCCTCTACGGTCATCAGGTTTTCCCTCTTCACCTTTTTCTCTTTCTCTTCTGTCTCTCTCTCTGTTCCCAAAAGGCTCATACAGAAGTTTAATTGAGCAGAATCGTGCAAGGATCAGAAATATCTCAAGGGATTAGGAGGAATTCTGGGTCTCGTGGGGTGGCCTTTGACCCCTGGGCCTGGCAACATGAAAGACAGGCGAGGGCTCCAGGGGGGGTTGCTGTCTTTATCTCATTTGTGGGTCCCTGCGAGTTCTACAAGCTGCCAACTCTGATCTCTGGAATGCTGAGCTCTTTCCGGGCCAGTGAAACCCCCGCCACCCTCGAGTAGCCCGTGGAGCCGACAGCTCCTGGGCACGGCATTGCCAGTTGGCACACCAAACAATCATGGGATGCAGAATGTAAGATTGTTGAAGAGTGCCTTTTAGGAGTGAGAGTGCCCTGTCTGAGTGTTGTGCGTGCGTGTGTGTTAGTGAGAGAGTGGTACCAGCCCAGTCCATACCAGCTGAACACCTGTCCCCTGCTGGCACACTAGAGGAGACCCTGGGGGTGACAGTGTGGGGTATAGTCACTTATACTCTCAGCTTGTAATAACCTGGACTTCCTCTTATGATAATTACCACAATTCAGCAGGATGTTTTTGAATGCAGAACATGTGGTGCTGGGGGAGGCCATGTTTGAAAGGTCGAGAATAAACTCTTTGATCGTCACCTCACGGTGGAATGCCCCAGAAGGTGTTAGAAAGGTGGCAGTATGCCGGTAGGCCTCACGAGCACTGCCTCCATCTCGGGGTCTCACAGGAGGCCAGATGTGCTGACTGAGCTGTACAGCCCTGCAGCACAACTGGTCACCCCCTCTGTGGTGATTCAGTCCCATATTGCTGGGTCAGGATCCTTTTGCATGACATCACTTCCTGTCAGAGACACCCTGACCTATAAACTTACGGCCTTATGTTTTGACTCAGAGCCGTTTGGGGAGGGGGCATTCACATTGGTATCTCAGTTGTTGCCTCACGAGGTAATGGCGAGTGTAATATCTTGCTGCATCGGCGCCCCCTAGGTGCGGACTCTGGCGTTGCTTGCCATTGTGGGACAGAGGACCTGTCACATGCAAAATAGGCTGACGCTGGAGCCGTGCCCTGCCGTGAAGACCGAACTACCACTGTAGTCCCCGTGACTGAGAGATTTAGGACGTAGCCATCACCGCTCTGTGAACAGCCGTGAACTCTGCGTTTTTGCAGCCTGGAGGATTTGGACTCCTGCATGTGTTAACAGGGTGGGAGTTTGAGCTGGATTACAGCGTAACCCTTCGGCTCTCTGCGGGGTGGCAGACTGCCATGGCTGTGCAAATGAGTGTCTGAGGTATCAGCATGTGCTTTGGATCAGGACAAAGTGAGGCTGTGTAAATCCATGAAGTTGACAGAGCTAAATCTTTGGAGAGTGGTGAATTCTTTTGTTTTCCATTGGATGTATAAAACTATCTATCTAGAGATGTTAACCAAGAGTCATCAGAGTATGACGCAAGGGTAAAGAATGGGATAAATGGATTTTTACATAATATTTTCATTGTGTCATTTGGACTTGTCTGCAGAGTTCATGAAAGGTCAAAGGGCGGTCGGTAACCTCTGCAGGTGACTTTGTTTCACTCTTCTTCCTCAGCTATCTCCCATGGTTCGAAGTCTTCTATAAGATCCTCAACATTCTTGCTGACTACACAGTCAAGGGCCAGGTCCGTACGTAGAGTGTTCCTGAAATTTCTCTCTAATTTTATCCTGATTCTCTTTACAAAATCTTCATATGTTTATTAGAATGTTCACATCATAAAAAAAATATGCAACTTTACTAAATTTTTACTTTCTAATAGATTATTAGTAGAATCCAGGACTCTTTGAAGGGTATAAAATTGATAATGACTTGTCGGGGTTCCTCAAGGCTCTGAGCTGGGACACCAATATTTTTAAGTTATATGACATGATTACAGACGAACATAATCGGTTATATCTGACTGTCTTGACACTTGCAGTACGGCCATCTTAATCAAACCGGCATGGCTGAATGAGCGGCATTCTCTGGATTTGTGTCTGTGTGTTCCAGGAGAGCCAGTGGAGGGAGCTGTTAGAGTCGCTCCATTCTCTTCCCATCCCTGATCCTGGAGTGCCTCTTCATCTCAGTGTGGTGGGTCATCGCCCAGGGACATTCGACATTTGTTTACGTTCCAGTCTCGGGGTTCTGGCGACTGCCTTATCTACCCGCAGCCCATGCACTACTGCAGGCCCATCACACCTTCCTAAGGGACCCTACTCATTCCACCGCACACCTTCCCCACCCCACTGGCTTGGTTTGGGGAGTCTTCAGCTCCCAATGAAGCCTTAGAGCCTCATCTGCCTGTCTTCCACCCTGGAGAAGTTTTTACCTGATGCCAATATGGGTGTTTCACAGGCAGCGGCAGTGGTGGGTGGAGCTTAGTGCGGACAGCAGAGGTGATGAGTCCGACGTGTCGGTTAGCAGTTTGAACGCCTCGCACCCTGCCTGTTGCAGAAGCTGTAGGTGACCTGGCAGCCAAGGGGGAGGTGAAGGCTACAGAGCAGACTTGTGTTAATGATGGTTTTTGGCTGATTTTCACAGCATACCTACTTTACTGTGCCTGACCTCAGACAGCTGCCCAGCATTCCAGAGAATGTAAGTTCCCTATGCACTGCCGTCCTCCTGCATGTTGAGAATAAGCCTAGCTCTCACTAGACCTCCTCAGGTTTTCAGCGTGGTTCTCCAGGAGATTCTCTGAGCTGTTCTTGAGGTGGTTCTTAAGTATGCATGGTTGGTGCCAGTGCAGGAACTGAGCTCAACTGCGAACCGCCCCATTTCTACCGCCTTCAGGGCCAAACTCAAGGTGACAATGTAGCAATTACATCACCAAGCTGATCCAGCAGCAACACGAAACACTCGGTATTGCATCCTCCGTTTCCAAGCATTTCTGTTGATTCCAGCGATCTGACACTTTCATCACTAATAATCGCATTTTTATTTAAGGACAGGTGATTCCATTTTACCAGTTTCAACAGTTTATATTCAAATTTTTTGAAGAAATCCTGCTGTGTGACACTTTCCAACTTTTAGCTCTGTTTATGTCTCCCTAACAAGCAAAATACCGTCACATCTAAAGAAGTCATTCAGCGTCTTCACAAAGTTCACAGAGATCGTCACAGACAATGACTAATGATTTTATGTAGGCTTAGCTTGACTGTGTTTGGACTAGCTCAAACGCTAACGCGAGCTAAGAATGCTTTGATTGAGCAGATCCATGTAGTTCATTCAAAATTTCCACGTCTCGCAGGAACCTCTTGAGTACATCCGTTGTCATCTCTATGTGTTGGGGATAAGGAACACAAATTGTTTGTGTGTTTTGCTAATGGGAGAACCTAGCACAGTGTCTGTCTGGTTCGTTTGGCTCCTCCGCACTTTACCCCACGAGTTCCTGGTTCCTGGCACCAGCATCATGTCGGTGGAAACGGGTGGTTCTTTGTGAGGTTCTCAGATTACTTCTTGGGGGTTCATGAGGGTTTAAGGAACGTCATGCAAGACCTCGGCTGCTGTTATGTAGAGCTGTCTAGGTGTCTGGTAGAGATTCAGCATGCCTCTTTGTGTCATATCACCCACCTCTGTGGTGATGATGGTGATGATGAAGGCTACTGCGTGGAGAGACACCAGTGCAGCACCTGCCTTAATCAGGGTCCTCCCTGTCTTTGTTGTTAAGGTGAGGGCTGTCAGAAATGTCTGTTGTATTGTCAGTGCCTCTGGTGACTAAATCACTCACTCCTTAAAACTTAAAATTGAACACAAATTTATGAGCACGTTACTATTGGGGTAATCATTTGCAGTGTAGCACCATTTTCAGCACCTAACCCTGCGTGTCTCTCTCTCTTTGCAGAGAAACCTAACGGAGTACTTTGTAGCAGTTGACGTTAATAACATGCTTCACTTGTACGCTAGCATGCTGTATGAGCGGCGGATCATCATTAGCTCCAGCAAGCTGAGCACCGTGAGTATCATGTTTAGTTCGCCGCCCGCTTCCTTAAGCCCGTGTAAGATGGTCCCGTTTCCCTGAGAACCGTGTTCAGTTCGCCGCCCGCTTCCTTAAGCCCGTGTAAGATGGTCCCGTTTCCCTGAGAACCGTGTTCAGTTCCTTAAGCCCGTGTAAAATGGCCTTGTTCCAGTTTACTATACAATCCTTTATTAAAAACACTTTAGCCCAGACCCGTGTCCCGCCAGCTCCCCTTCAGCAGCCTTCTGTCCCCTCGCCAAGTCTCTGCACGCTAGCCTTGAGTGTGCGTTTTCACACTCTACTGTTTTATGTTAATTTCTCATGGTCTTTAGCAATAATTTTTCCTGGCAGGAGATGCATGTCCCCACCCCCCCCCCACACACACTTGGCTCGCACATCTACGTCAAGAGCCACCATCAGACTGCCTGGCGTGTCGTACCGTACACGACCTGTTGGCAGACCGTGGTGTTCAGGCGTGAAGCGAATTACACAGCGCCCCCTGCTGAGTGTCGAACGTGGGCAGCGCCGCCGTTGCCAGCTGGACCTGTATCATTTCCGGGGAGTGAAGACGGTGTTATAGCATGTAGATAAGAACCTACCTGGATGTTGGGCAGAGGACATTCCTCTTTAATCAGTCCAGTTCAACATCACCACCCTACAGATTCACATATGCGTTGCATTTGACTATTAGCATGCACAGCTAAATCCTGACGCCTACTCACAAAGATGAAGCAGCCCAGTCAGCTCAGACGTAAGCTCACCATGTGACCCTGTCACCTCTGACCCTGGCCCTCGTTGCAGTTAACGGCCTGCGTCCACGGCTCGGCAGCCATGCTGTACCCCATGTATTGGCAGCACGTTTACATTCCCGTCCTCCCTCAGCACCTCATAGACTACTGCTGGTGAGTATGGGGGCCAGTCCGTGGCCATGTTGTGGGTGGGGCATCTGCTGTTTCTTCACTATCATTGGGTACCAGTTAATCCATCTAAACTGTGATTGGACAGCCTTTGTTG
The DNA here is from genome assembly GCA_009936485.2 of Gymnarchus niloticus. NCBI lineage: Eukaryota > Metazoa > Chordata > Actinopteri > Osteoglossiformes > Gymnarchidae > Gymnarchus > Gymnarchus niloticus. The sequence continues at coordinate 1,788 of JAACJT020002815.1, read as the reverse complement.
CAACTAATCTAACTCTCTAACAGTCTCTCTAAGCGTTGAATTAAACTAGGGTACTTTTTATTCTTTTTTTTTGCTTAGAACGTAGGCCGTTGTTATTTTCTCCCCCCCAAGAGTACCTGAGATGTTCGTTAGAAGGATAAGCAGAAGTTTGAATCACAGCTGGTCACTGGATGGTCAATGGTCTCTCTGGGCAGTGCTGGAAGGTATCAGGCCCCCCTCAGCTCCTTGGACTGTGGTGTCCAAGACCAGGCCCCCCTCTGCCTCTCTTCAACTGAGTCCCACGATCCAACCCCACCTCATTGGTGTGGATGTGCTAGACTTCCCTTGTGGGTTGTAGGGATGCCAAGTGGTCTGCCAGATTTCTGGGAGGGGGACACAGACTTTCTACCACCCGACCTGCCCGTGAGGCCTGAAAGCTCGAAGAAAGAGTAACGGGTCACGTCGGACCAGAATAGGGAAGGCTGTTTTCTTCATGCTTGGATTGCTTGTTGGTCAGAGGCCCATGTGATACCGATGCCATGTGATTCCTCAAGCAAAGTGGCAATTATCACAGATTAGAATAATTAAGAATTCCACGGGAAGAACACGATGGATTAATAGGGGGTGACGCGATGCTTAATTAGCGGGATTTTGTGAATGGCTGGCTGAGCAGGTCTGTTTTGAGTGTCTGCTGACACATCCGAGACTGCAGTCTCCAATTAGCGTGTGTTGATGTGAATGGGATGGTTTGCCTTGGGTGCTTGCTGTATGAAACGCACGGATTTGCACAGATTTCCTGGCAGCCTGACTGGCTCAGCCTTAATTAAAAGTGTTAGAGATGTATTTGGCAGGCTGGATGGGGACAAAACGAGGCAATTATTTCGTTGATACAATGGACCCCCATCCTGAAACGGTCACCGTCTGTGCGCAGTGCTGTCGCTCAGTGACGTCGCCTGGGGCAGTTTGAGATGGAGCTTATATTCTCCATGGCATCCCATCATGTTTGCTTGTGTTCGTTTGTGTCCATGGCGTGTATTCATGTTTGTTTGAGTCAATTCGTCTCCATTGCAACCCTTTGTTTTTGTCTGTCTGTGCCCCTACATGTTTGCTTGTGTCCGTTTGTCTCCACAGTGAGACATTTGACAGATATACTTGTCTGGATAAGATAATTGACACTTAATTGCCTTGGCTGCTCTAGTTTGCCACCAGAAAATGGCTAAATAAAAGGAATGACTAAGCCATGTCCTCATTGGTTAATTTCCACACAGTCCGCCCATTGATAGCGTGTCCTCATTGGTTAATTTCCACACGGTTCTCCCCTTGTCTCAGCTATTGCTTGTATGTGCTTGACATCGTTCTTCTCTCCAGCACCGCGGGCCGGTCCAATCTCGTGTGGTCCCGGTTCGGTTTGCGTGCGTGCTTGTGTGTGTGAGAACCTGTATGTCCTCTGCCCGTACGCATGTTTGCTCGCTCACGTTTCCGTGTTCTCTTCACAGCGCCCCCATGCCCTACCTCATCGGAGTGCATTCCAGCCTAATGGAGGTAAGATGTTCCCCTCACTGCTGATGTCAGTTCTGCTCCGATGTAGCCGATGGACGGCCGTTCTGTCCATCTGGACGAGAGTGATATTCAAAGGAAAAAGCTCTGAATGACCCGAGACCACAGCGAGTGCCGGACACACACACACACACACACACACACACACACACACACACACACACACACACACACACACACACTCACTCTCACTCGTACACACACACACATAGATATGGTACTGGCTGTTTATCTGGGCGGTAACTGTGTATT
>JAACJT020002814.1:0-11174 GCA_009936485.2 Gymnarchus niloticus | reverse complement strand
AATGAACATGAGTTTGGGCAGGCTCCGAGAGGCAGTGGAGGACAGGGCAGCCTGGCGTGCTGTGGTCCATGGAGTCGCGAAGAGTCGGACACGACTGCGTGACTAAACAAATTCATTTTGTAATTTAAGACTATAATCTGCACCACCTTGAAACTGTCAGGTGGCACAAACATGTATTAACAAAAATTGTTATATTTTACAACTGATCCTTTCAAGCAAAAACAAAGTAACCATTTTAGTGTCCATAATACATCAGTCACCGTTAATTCCTGTTTGTTTGTGCATTTATGGTTATTTATTATTAAGTTTTCATTCTCTATAGGGTCATTCCATGTCAAATCAACCAATGGCCCACGCACTTCAGACTCAAAAAATTCTGGAAAAATTACCAGGTGTACCCACGTTAGTCAGGAGACACCCTGTAAATTTTTTTTGATGCAAGATCAATACTTTCTAAGACACAGCTAGTTTACCGAGGGGAGGGGGGTGTTGATTTTATCCGGCCTCCCTTTTTCATCAAATTTCACAAATCCATAGCTCAAGAACTAAACCACCAAGCAGGCTCAGACTTTGCATGCTGGTAAATTAATTGGTATAGTATGTAACAAAATTAAAACATTTGGTCCAGATGGTCAAAGCAGCCCCTTGAAATTGACCAAAATTTAATTTGAGTTTTTGGCTTAGCTATGTTTAGGCCTCAGAAACACATCGTTGTAACCAACACAGACTTGATTTTTTTTTCCCTTATTCAGATAACTATATAGGCTTTCTGAAAAAGCAATAAACAGAAAAGTAACTGTATCAGGGTTTGAACAGCAGACCTCAAATCCAAAAAATCATTCTGGATTTCATTTTCAGAGCCCCCTAACGGCATGTGGGAATGTGCAGATCATTTAAAAAAATATTTTTCATTTATTCTACATTGTCCCTTTCTCAAAACACAAACCTTACTTTTCTTATGCAAATCTTTCATGTTTATTTTCCATCCTAAACACAGGCTGAATGCAAGAATGCGTGTGATGGCGTGGGAGGCACCATTAAAAGGGAAGTGGCAAAAGCCAGTCTCCAAGCAGCAACTTCAGGAGACATTCTGACACCACAGGATTTGTATGAATGGGCCATAGGACACATCAAAAATGTCAAATTTTTTTTCACATGAAAAAATGTCATGTCATCATGTCATGTCACGTGTCATCAAATGAAAATGTCCTATCTCATGTTGCTGAACAGAGAATGCGATTCTCCATGGCCAAGAGTACCTGGTACTCGAGAATACCACTGTTACATCCCTACAGAAGCTGGCAAACTCAAAGTCTGCCGGGTGTCTGGTGAAGACAGTCAATTGACTGTCCGAATATTCGCCACTGAAGCAGCAGCTGAAATCCTGCCCTCTCACAATCACACTCCTGATGGATCAGATGCGTCCCTCACATTAGACCAGTGTCCTGTTGAAGGCTATGTTGGGTGCACGTATGATGAAAAACGTTGGATTGGTGTGATTCGTGACAAGAGTGAAGCGGAATCAGACATCCTGATATGTGTCATGCATCTATACTATCCTGCACAGTCTTTCCATTGGCCACCTAGAGACGATATTTCTTGGGTGCCATTACAGTGTGTCATTGCACTGCTTAGTGCACCTATAATGGTCAGTGGGAGAGACAAAGATGCCCTACATTCTGAAACAGAAATGAAATGGGTCACATTTCTGCCGCTGCAATACCAAGATGTTAACATTTCAGTATAACTAGTGTTGTATTTAATGATAAATCAAGCAGCTGCTGTTCATGTGTAGTGCTTAATGTGCCTTTAGTGATTTATTTTTTTTCCATTAATCCTATACCCAAGATAGTGATGAAGAACTTGATTATCATTATTGACAAAATGGCGAATTTAACCCATGTTTAGAATAGAAAATAAAAATGAAAGATTCATAAGAAAAGTAAGACTTGTTTTTTGAGAAAGAAGGGACCATGTAGCATACGGGAAAAATAATTTTAAAAATGTTTGGAGATTCCCACAGTGCATTAAGCTGGTCTGAAAATTAGACCCAAAATGATTTTTTTTCCCCCACATTTGAGAGGTCTGCTAGTCAAACCCTGGTGCAGTTTCTTGTTTGTTTATAACCTTTTGAAAAGCCCTGTGTAGGTATCTAAACATGGAAAACATTTCAGCAGGCTGTATCAGTTAGAACTATGCTTTCTGAAAGCCTAAACGTGGCAAAGCCAAAGATGCAAAATATTTTTTTTTCCCCCATTTTTGATGGTCTGCTCTTACCAAGTGGTGTCATCTGGACCAAACATTTTGATTTCATTACATACCATACCGATAAACGTACCAGTTTGCAGAATTGGAGCCTGCCAAGTGGTTTAGTTCTTGAGATATGCGCTTGTGAAATTGATGAAAAAAATGAAGCTGTGTCAAATTTGACACCCCTCTCCCCTCACAAAATTGGCTGTATCTTGGAAAGTATTGATCTTACATCAAAATAAATTTTACAGGGTGGCTCCTGGATAACATGGGTACACCTGGTATTTTTTTCAGAATTTTTTGAGACCAAAGTGCGTGGGATTTCTGGAAAATTGCTTGATTTGACATGAAATGACCCTATAACGCTAAGTCAGCATTTTTAACTCCCAACTTTATGTTCAAAAGCAGAAAAAAAAGTCATAAATATATAAAAGCATGCATTCAGCAAAATGGTTGCTCTTAACCAATTATAAACTTTTGCCGATGAGGAATCAGTTAAAATGCCCGTTCTCCCTGGTTGTACCACATGACGATGAACAGCTGCACCTGACAACATTAGTAACATGAAAAACATAAAAAATCTTTACAATTCATATCAGAACAGTAGGAATAAACTGATTAAAATAAACTGGAAAGAAAATGCCATCATATTTTTGTGACAGTGAGCAAAAACCACACAACGCCATCTTCACAAATCTTGAACTTACGACATGACTAAGCAAAGGAAAGAAGTAATACTGTGTAATATGTTATCTTTAACCCATTTTCCTACTTCTGGAAAAAGTATGTTGGGGAATGCCAAAGGATGTCTTCAACCCCACAACGTCTGTCAGAATAGGCAGCCATCTTGTGGCAGTCATTAGGTCCAATGATGGCTTTGCATAGTCACCGAACAGTCATGGAACATGAGGCCACATTCCAACGTGATAGTACCTACCTACCCCCCCCCACACACACACGCGCCGAACAAATTCATGAGAAAATTCATGAACACCAAGATAGTAATCTATAAGCTCTCTAAATCGCCACACGAAACATCATAACCTCTGAGATGTTCTGGAGTATAGAGACCATACAGAGAGGTGTTTCCACTTCCTTCATTCTGGCTGAATTCACCACTCCCTGCCAATCTGTACAAAAAAAGTCAGATGTGAAGATTACCACATCCACACCATAAAAAACAAGGTGAGAAAATCACCTCTGCTGGACTGTAAAATCAGTAAGATCACTCCCAGCACCCAAAATCAGCGAGATCACCCCCGCTGCACTGTAAAAATCAGGGAGATCACCACCATCACACTGTAAAAATCAGATCGTAACAGATCCTGTAAACACTGAATATTAAACATGAGATCCATCCAGCCAATTACCCATCTAAACTTTCATCCAGAGCAGGATCGTAGGGGGCCTAAAGTCAAGCCCACAAAAGGTAGGGATGCACTACGGATGAGATGCAAATGGATGAAAATTGATACACATAATATACCTGCATAACTAAACATGGCACGGGTGTCTGCTGGAGGTTTAAAGTTCTTCAGCAGCACTTGATCAGATCGCAACCCGTTAAGAGCAGATCCAGGCTCAGCTCTTTGTCTCCAACTCTTCCACTTGGAGAACGTATTCCAGCACAGCGGATATTAGCCACCTACGGCAGTACTCCATTCTCAACAGCTTGTGCAAAGCACAAGAAAACGCAGAACATCCACCCTTTTCAACTACCAGTGTCATGGCAAAACAAATCAAAACACAAATAGCATTTTACTCCTAACGCAGTGATGGACGGTTTCCTCTCAGAGTTTAAGGCCTCTTCTTCATTTGGGAAAACAAATTACTTGGTTAACCAGTTAATGAGGGACGTCCAAAGAACCCATCTTTAGTGCGATTCGATAATGCAGACATTCAGCGAGCAAACCACATTTTCACGACACGCTTGGGCTCCACTGAGGTCCTTAAGGTATCACAGAGGTACATGTCCCCATTTTCTAGGGTTCATTGTGTTAATGGAGTGCAGCTTCCATTTCTCTTCTGTAGAGCATTACAGTCCACTGTCTCACGTCACAAAAGCAGGTACAGAACAACACAGAGGCAGAAACCTCCCCCTCCCCTTGCCTGCCCAAGAGGCCAAAGAGAAGCCGAGAATAATATCAGAACAGATTAACTCCAAAAGTGAAGAGAAAGAAACAGACCCAGAGGACAGGACAGAAACCGTGCACATCCAGTGATCACGGGCCGGCTTAGGAAGAGAGACCGATAGCTGGGGGCGTCTGATTGGCTGGCCGCCATCCTGCAGCCGGATTGATGGAGATGCAACCACCAGACCGCAGACATCAGAGCGGCATTTTAATCAAAACAGAGGCCAGAACCTTCAGCAAAGAATTTCTACGGCACCCATAATACAAAGTAACTGCAGGGGAGGGAAAAGAGATGAAGCAGAGAGATAACACAATCTGTATGCCCAGTGTGAAGAGACAGAGAGCTTCGAGATGAGGGGGGTGAGATCGTACTCCTGAAGTACCAAGGTTATGGACACGCACAACCCGTCCACTGCTGAGTGGATGACACAAAGTCAATCAACAGGAAGTCCGGTGCATTGACGATTCGGACAAGTTGACGTTAACTGGTGAATACAGCCAGAATGGCAAGTCTCAGCACATGAGTGATGCAGTTGTGTTGACTGAGTGTTGTACACGCTGAGCTCTCCCTCTCTATATCTCACCTCCCCTCATGCTGCTGCTGTCTGGCTCACCACCGCACCCTCTGAAGTCTAACAAAAGTATTGCGACATTGTGTATTTGACTCATTTTAGCTTGGCTGTGGGGATTGGGTTGGCTAATGGCAAGGAGTGGGGAGGATGGCCTCAAGACCATGCAGACTAATCCAAGACAGGGTTTACACAGGGAACTACTAAACATGCACAGTCAAATGCCCTCCCTAAATACACAAGGGATGGCATTTAGAGGGAGATCCCCCGGGTGTGGGGTCCGACTCCTCAAAGTTTAGAAATTAACCCCCAGAGGTGAGGTGAGGTTCTGCCACTTAATGCAAGCCCACAGAAAAGGAATCCGATCCCCGTGACAGATGACGTGAAGCTGAGACATCTGTTCTAACAGGTGCTCCAATTAGTGATACCCATTAAACACTGCAGATATACTTACATGAAACATGTATGCGATGCCATGAAACAAACCGTTTGCTCACGTGATTCAAAAATGAACTGCACATTTTTCCTAAGTGGCCTAGGGATGGGGGGGAGACTTCCTTGTACCTCTGCCAATATGAATCTTTTACCATAGACGGTTATGACTGAATTAATGAACAAAATCCTGATAAATCACTTCCTCCACCAAACGTCAATACCATGTCCACCACAGAAATCACAGTACAACCACAGATGCTGGCTGCATTGGAAACAATTCACTCACTCATTACTACCTCTACAGTAAAATTTCTGTAGGTCACTATAAAGGAAATTAGTCAGTGAAAGATAAGTACAATTTCAAGCACTACATTCCAAGACGCTCTAACCTGGTATCCTAGCAACCTCATTTGTGAATAGCAAAATACTGCAACAACATAAATGGAATGAAGTTGATTAAGTGAATAACCTGAATAGGGACGTGCTGGCCAGTAATTTAAATTATACAACACAATGATGTTATTTTTATTATTCTATTATTTAATATAAGATAGCTTGCCTTCAGTCTTTGCAGATGTTGCTAACGTCAACATCAGTTACGTTTCAAAATTAAAGTGCTTACATTTGAATACAAAATTACCCTCGTCTGTATCACGTGCAGTTAATTGGCAACAGACCACCTTCACGGATTACTGTGCATACGGACCATGCTACAGTACATATCCTGTATGCAATTTGCATTGCATTATGGGTATTTTATAGTACACTATACGGCGAGTCAAATTTGAAAATGAGAATTTGAAGTGCCCTACAAAATGATGGGCACACTAAATAGTGCACTACCCAAGCAGTAGGTGGCGAATTCGAATGCAGCCATTATCACCACCTCCACCACAGACGTCACCCTATTTAAAATTCCTTACAATAGCAAAATAATAAGACAGCTTCATGCACAGCCTGGGACTCCATCTTCACCTGCAAATCCTGCCGACTCTCTTTCGTGAGAAATGTGCGGGGCCACGTAGGCGTGTGTAAGCAAGCCAGAGGACTATTTGAATTGCTAGCAGATCGTGCCGTTAAGACCTTGGCAAGGGTGAGAAGCCTTCATTGACACACCTTAAGCTACATTCATTGCTGTCACAGTCTTCAGCCCCAACTCGCTCCATTCTGAGTCGCACCAGAGAGATGCGTGTCTCGCGGGTGAAACCCGAACAGATCCCCCGAGCTGTTTTCTTTGCTCCTTTGTTGTGCTCATTTCCCCAGACGGCGGCTGCGTAGCTGTTGATCGCTGTAACCTGAAGGATGCTAGTTCACATCCCAGTGGGCTTCACTACAGTTCCCTCGAGCACAGCACTTAACCTGAATCACTGCAATATAATATCCTGTAGCATAAAAAAAAAAAGAAGAATTAAGTCTAACACTGGCTAACCAATGAAATATTACTAGTCTATTATTCTGCCAGTCTGATACTGGGGTATCGAGGGTAATACACATTATTTTTAACATAGTTAACATTTCAGTCTAGACGGTACAATTCTGGCTGCATATTCAAGTGAAGCGATTCTCATTAAGTATCTCTGTTCTCCAGCCTTCAGCTTTCCAGTCACAAGTCGAAATCCTCAGCCACTACACCTCCTACTGCTGATTTATATAATAATTCTCTCTAAGCAGGCACATTTCCTCTAGCGTTCTGGATATAGGAAACCACAGCTAACATTTATAAAGTTTTCTTATTAGAGGGGGAAAAAAAAAAAAAAAAGACAGCCTACTCACTGACCAACGGTCAACCTGCTCATACAACATCTGAGCACTGCTACAGATTTACACCTAAAATTTCATTACTGCACTTAGTGTTATCATCTAACTGCCAGTATCAACACTTAAGGGCTAAATTTACTGCACATGAATGGAGGGGGTACACAATGCTACTAAAATCAACCTCCAAGTCCATCAAGAGACCCCAGACATGATTAATGGAGCATTAAATGTGAACTAGACTGAAAGCGATAGATCTATGCTGTTATGAAGAACACAGATGGGACGGTATAATGCAAATGTTTGCTTAGCAAAGACAGAATAATATGACAGTATATTACACAAACATTTTAAAGGTAGCAGCAACTGTGGGAAACGATTTAACGAAATGTGAAACACAAGCAATAAGTTCCACTATGTAGCACAGCACGCACCAAAGAGCCACGCTTTAGCACCTCACAGCCTGCAGGGGGCACTTCACAAACGGACATTTGTGAAAACCGTGCAGGGTTTGAGGCAGTGGGCACACGAGGGACAGGCCACCAGGAAACTGAAATGACTGCCTCACATTACCTCGAAAGGTGACAAGTCCCAGGGCCATGAGGACAGCACCAAGCCAGAATGCAGACATTATCAGCTCGTCAGAGTTGGTTAAGGGCAGGCTCAACCGAAGAGGAGCCAACACACTGTATTGACTGATTCCTCCATCTTCCCCGGGTGTTTGCTAAACGAGAACAACCCCCATGCTATGAGGCCATTACTTCTGCCTGACTTGGCAACAACATATTAAATTTATCTGCATCAAGTCACTTTGTACACAAACAACAACTCGGACCGCCAAGTTACCGCTGCATAGGGCCAACAGGGGTGTGTCACTCTCTCACTCACTCTCAGATGATACAACACACATTGAGGCAAGGGATGGGAAAGATCAGATTGTTACATTTATTTAACCACGATTCAGATCAATCTTGAACTGTCCTGCCTCTAAAGTAAAAACATTCAGAATGATTTGCTCAAAACAAGTCACCGTATTTTGCATTGCAAGCACCATCTGAGACTAGATGACCAAAGCTGACCATAAGATCTTAACATTCAAAGGATATCGTCTTTGACATGCAGTGATAATACCTGCTCTGTTAATTGGGAGTGTATCTGGGGTATGGACCGGTGGCACCGTTATCAAGTTTTGACCAGTGTCCCTCTAAATTTGAGCCAGATTGGGGGTTTTGAGCAGATGTCTCCATATCGTAGACACTTGGCCCAGATTTCCAGGTGGAATCAGTTTTACAGAAGTAACCCTGGGTTAGGTATTCCACAGGCTCCATGCTATTAGCTTGTTTGTTCACACATACGCTTACCCGTAAACAAAAGTAACTGTTGTACGTATCATTCATGACATTACACCAGCACCACTTTTGGCAGGTAGACAAGTCTGAGGAAGCTGAACCGGATCATTTGCATACCATCGGTCCAGGTCTAAATCTCTAAGCGGGTCACTGTGGAAGCTTACGGCGGTCACTCCTGCAAGATCTGGAAAGAGAAATCCAGAGCCCGACTCTAATAAGGTGATCTAATTAAGGACAACGTTTACATTTGATATGAATAAATAAACCCTCACGTCACGAGAAGCTTGTCACAAAATCTTCTTTGGCAGGTGATGCGAGGGGAAGTAATTACAACATGCGCCGTTCCCTAGGAAACACGCTGTCTGCCTTTTCAGGGGTTGGTTTATGAACAGCCGGTGACAGAGCCAGGCTCCGCACTAAAAGGCCCCACACTCACAGCCAGCCCTGCACGTGTCGCTCTAACACATAGACGCTCCCATCTCTTCCACCCGTGTGAGATTCTCATCCTGACAGTGAAACCCCCCAACCAACGGCCACGCGTCCCCTAAACAAGCGGCGCCGCCAACGCAGACGGTTCTGAGGCCACGGACTCCGACTTGACACTATTCTTCTGGACCTGGGCAGTACCCCCCACCCCACCCACCCACCCAGCACTCACACTGACAGTCACCTGTTCCTCTACTGCTCCATGGGGTGCCGGCTTCAGCAAGTGGTACAACACGGATGGAGAAGGCTGCTCCGCTCCACCCACGCCCGGGTGACGCTGCAGAGCACCGAGAGGCATCCAGACACCCAGCTGACACGTCGCCAGCAAAGAAACTTGAGCAGCTTCATGGCCAATTAGTTACTGCAGGAAGGTTAAGCGTATTAAAATGATTCCTAATCCTCTGATTTCATGGATGAAAACCAGGCCCAGGGGAACATTTTGAAGGACAGCAGGTTCTAGGGATGGTTTAACAGCTGCTCAATAACCATCATTCCACTTTTCACAGAAACCAAGGTGATCTCGTGTCTTAGAAACCCAAGGTGACCTTCAGCTCATTAAAAACACAACGGCCTGGAAATGTTCATCATGGAGAGATTCAAAATACACTGTACACAGCTATAGCCAATTCAGATTTTTACTGGCATCCGGACTGATCCGAGAACAGCTGCCAAAACCCACCGCCCCTCAGACTTTGCAATGACTGGCCATGTAAGAAACCCAGTGGTTCTGTGTGTCATCTGCTGTCACTGTGTCTCCAGAAAAGGAACGCTTTATTTGAAATGATTAATTTGAGCCAAAGTCTGATAGCCCAGCCAGGCTCTCGGATCATCCAATCAAATTCAACACAATGTCTTCAGAGTGCAAAAATAAATAAATTGACTAAAGCATGCCTTTCGAAGCATTAAATCCCGTTAAGTCTGGAACACAGCAGAACCAAAGCAGGGCCACTTCACGGGACGCAGGCCATGCAGGACGTGTAGCAAGCTGACACTGGCCGACAGCTGATACACACTGTCTGCCCACAGCCCGGTTTCATTACAGCACGCTCTGGCTGGGCAGTGTCCCCCACGGCACCCACAACCGTGCAATGCGGGCTGGGAGGTGGACACGCAGAAGGCACCACAAAGACAACGTTGGTAAGTCAGCGATGCGCAAAGATGGAATTTGACATGCGAGTAGCCACAGCTGCTAAACTGGAGACAGTGTCTGAAAAATCACCCAAGACTGGAAAAGTGGGCGGTGAGAGGTGTTCGCCCCCACCCCACCTGTTTCCCAAAATTATACCTGTGAGAGATTCGCCTCCTGTCTGCCGCCCTCCAGCTGCACCGTGACAGCACCAGAAGCTCCAGCGGAAGGATGGAGCCTCAGCCACCTATGAGGCCGGAGACGGGGCAGCCCAGAGGGTGCTGCGGCCTGACATCCTCCCCTGTGTGAAGGAAGGAAGACGACCCAACTGACTGCCATCGACGCAGCCTGGGTCTGCTCTTCTCCACCCAGGGAAAGCCCATAGGCTAAAAGCCTACTTATTCCATCATTTGGCTGCTAAGCAGGAACCCTTATCTAAATTGGCAGTGTTTACCCACCACCCCCCAGGGGAAACCCTCCATACAGAGAATGCCGGGCGATGCCCAGGAACTGAGACCATGTGACCCGGCCGCTTCGCTCATGGCGATCCGATGAGTCACAGCCATCAACGGCACCCAGCCGTACACAGTAGGTGGCCCCGCTTGGCCTGGCGGACTGACACAGTGGCATCTGTCACATTGCTTCCTCTGCCATGTCCTTCCATGTGTGGAAGATCATTTATTGGCTGAAAAGCAGTCAGCTCCAGTGCTGGAAAAAGGCCAGCAATCAGGAAAATGGATAAAAATACATCTTTTTTTCCTAAGCAGAAAAGCTGGTAAACAGACACGAATGGGGCCAGGGCTCAAGAAATGAGAGGTACCCCGTAGCTATCTTTTCATTAGCGGGTGTTTCTCTTCTGAGTGATTGGATACACAGGTGGGGAGGAAAATAAATAAAATGTATTTTTAAAAAAAAAAAAAAAGTGTTTCACTTTGAAAAAGGGAACAAACAGCCAGAGACAAGTGCTGCTGGGGGGGGGGGGGGGGGGGACCCAAACAAAAACTTGGAACAAAGGCACGGAAAATCCAAAAAAAAAAATCCCCCTCTTTTGGCACCCTCCAGTTTTTTGGGG
>JAACJT020002813.1:0-11174 GCA_009936485.2 Gymnarchus niloticus | reverse complement strand
CTCTGACACAGGGACTGCACTTAATTTCGTTGTACCCGTTACAATGACAATAAAGATATTCTGATTCTTCTGATTCTAACCAATGTTGGCTCTAAATGGGGCTTCAAAAGCTGTGGTGGGTGGGAGCATCCTGAACTAACCAATGTTGGCACTAAATGGGGCTTCAAAACCCACAGTCAGTGGGAGTATCCTGAACCAACCAATCAATGTTGGCGCTAAATGGATCTTCAAACCCATAGTTTGGAAGTGTCCTGAACTAACCAACTGCAAGTATGGATTGGTTAGTTCAGGATACTCCCACCCATCACGGGTTTTGAAGCCTCATTTGTTCCAATCACTACAGCACAGTGCGTCATGTTAAATCAGCCCATTAATCTACAACCAGGACATGTGACTGCATCGTTTCCCAATGCATGCAACACCACACAAAGGCAGTGGTCTGTCCTCCCAGGCTGAAGGCTGACCTCATATGATGTGATGAGAAACAATTATGTAATATGGGCTGGCTACGGCTCTTCAATACAGTAACACAGGCCCCAAAAGTACTACACTGCTCTTTGTTTAAGCTTACAAGCTGCTAAACCTTATAATAAAAAATAACGTTCAGTTCTGCTAATGACTATCTAGATAGCAATTAATCAAAGAGAAACCCACAGTATAGGCGACAAGATAAAAATGAACATTTCATACATTTTTAAGAGGATTCATTTGTGATATTGACAGGTGGTATACCACCCGAACGACTGAATAACGTTTTTGTCAAAATGGTAAGACAATGATTAAGCAACGTGAATGCTTGAAGCTAGCTGGATACTGTCACTACACATTAAGCTGACGGACACAACTGAATGTTCTTTGTATTTAACCTGTGTCTTCTTCACTGAAAATAAACCCAATAATACCAACACAATGAGAAACTATTATAGAAATTACGTTAAAATAACCATATGGTGGATTTCACTGTTTAAAACGGCCAAAACTGCCATTGGCGGGCTACCTTTCGGCGGGATGTCTTCACCCTGGAGGAAGATGAGCCTCTTCACCTCCTTATGACCGTCTGTCACCCTCTCAGCCTAAAATGGCGGACAGCCGTGCCGACGGACTCGCAAATTCATTGGTCGACGAAAACGCGAGCGTCGCCTCCCATTGGTCAATCAGCCGACGTCATTGTTTTAAACTCGTTGCCATAGCAGGCCGTCGCATCCGACGGTATAAAAGGCTGCGCGCTATCCGGTCTTATGTGAAAATGTACTTGTGCACTAAAGCTGAAGATGAATTTTGTTCGCATTATAACCAGTTATCACAGTCTGTTGTATTTATTTAATACAGTTTTGCTGTCTTTGTACTGAAAATTGACGTTCTTTCCGCAATGGTTATTCTGTGTTAATTTATATTTTTTGTATCAAAATATCCGAATTGGAGTAACTGCATTATTATTATTGTCATTATTATAGTTTCTACGAAACCAGATAGCCAGATAGATATGTTAAATACTTGTTCTCAGCAATTCAGACTTTTTCTACTGGGGGCTCACACTGGTGCTGGGTCTATTAACCCTAACTTGAACGTGTATTTTCAAGCCTTGATAGGTCTATTTCCATCTGAACGAGTAAGCATTATCTTCAAGAAAACTTGTCCGTGATGAAGATACTCACCCTTATACTTGTACCTCGTTCCACCTCAAAACTTAACATGACCCTGAACAAAAAGGTCTTCAAGCACATAATGTCTGTAACCCTTGTCCTCCAAATCACTTCTTTTCAACGTTACAGTTATTTACTGTTCCCTTGCAGTGATGGGATGAGGCTTTAAAACCTTTATGGCATTGCACATTATGGTACAGGGTGTTCTGTTGAATTGTACACAGGATGAAATGCTGGCCAAAATTCTTTCTTACTAATTGATAATATGTGCAAATGCTTTGCTAGATGCATTTGCCACTCTACACATTGACTATTAAGTCATGAATAAATTTCTGAACTTGGTTAAAACATATTCAGTACATTAAGCCGTCTCTTGAGATTAACTTTCCATGTCCAGAAGTTTCTAAAAAATGTATGAACATTCATCCGTCCACCTTCTAACTGCACGGGGCAACAGAGCCTATCTCAGGCACTATAGGTTATGCAGCAGGGGAACATCCTGGATGGGACGTCAGTTATTTAACAATAAAACTTAAATTGTAACTTGTGATAAATTCAGTGAGTACAGGAATTTGTGTGTGTGTCAGTGAAGGATTTTATTTCAGAATAAAATTGCTAATATTGTATTAGTGCTAGGCAAAACAGTTCCCATATCCTTTACATATTTGACTAACATATCCCTGTGAAGAAAGATGATTCCACATGCTGGGGATACTTCTCAAGGGATTAAATGGGGGGTTTCGAGATCTGATCTGTATGGTCTATGTTCTCTCAGGTCTCTTCCACTCCAAATGTCCAAGTGTTTTCTTTCTCAGAATCCTCCTTACCAAGGGAGGCAGCAGGATTACAACCTGTATTTTATACAGTAATTTAGCTGTCTGTAGTGTGTTTAGGAGCCCAATCAACAGAATGCATTAGCAACAGCAGCTGAAGAGCATGTCACACACACATTTATAGTTTTTTACACTTTAATCTGTCTTTCCATTTTCCAAACGCATCTATTATCACCAACTGCAGTGAATTTTCTTCATGAAAGGCAAAGACTGAATCCTTCCACTTCTCACAGCGGGGCTGACAGCTCCAAATGACTGCTGGTACAATTAAAGCCTAATGATGTATTTGTGCACATTGCGAGCTGACTGTGCTTCAACAGATCATTTTAAAAGATATGTTTTAGCTCCATGGTTTCATTACTCAATAGCAAGAGAGTCGGTTCATTTTATGGTCATTCTGGACTTTTCTGGATCTTATTACAAAGAAAAAGATGAGCATCGTGAAGTGATGCAAAATCTGGAAAAAGGGTCCAGTTCTTTTCATGCATTTTG
Source organism: Gymnarchus niloticus (assembly GCA_009936485.2). Taxonomy (NCBI): domain Eukaryota; kingdom Metazoa; phylum Chordata; class Actinopteri; order Osteoglossiformes; family Gymnarchidae; genus Gymnarchus; species Gymnarchus niloticus. The sequence continues at coordinate 8,206 of JAACJT020002813.1, read as the reverse complement.
TGGAAATTTGGATAATATTAAATCCAAATGGCAGCAGCAGTGATGGTTCTTGCTAACATTTTAATGCATGTAACCTGTATATTGAAGCATACATATTTATACTGGGGGTAGCACTGTTGCCACACCTCCAGGGTTGAGGGTTCGAATCCCACCTTCCACCCTGTGTGTGTGGAGTTTGCATGGTCTCCCTGTTTGTTTCCTCCTACAGCCCAAAGATATGCAGTTACTCATTACAATCTCACAATTGCCCATAGTGTGTAAACTTTCTGTGTGAGTGTATGCATTTGAGTGCTCTGGATTGGGATACTCCCACTCAGCGAGTATCCCAGTCTTGTGCCTTATGCTGCATGGGATAAGCACCAAGCAACCCTGACTAGGTAGTTAGATGATGGACGGATGGATGGATGGACGGACGGACAGACAGACATATTCAAACTGTGGTGCTTCTTTTTTGGAACATGTAATAATGCTTATTTTTTTAAAAAATCAGCAAATGAGGAAAACGTTTTCAGACACCTGCTCTCATCTAGTGGGAATAGATCATACTTAGGTTTATTAAATTATGGACAAATGAGTTTTCAACATTCATTTTGTGTTTCTCTTTGAATGATGAGTAAGGTCTGTACTACTATAACACACAATCTATGCAGCAACACCATTATGGCATTCAAGTGTTACTCAGACATGCACAAGAGATTTGCAGGACTTAAACCGGATAAACTTATCTGCTTCCCAGAAAGAAATGACTCAGCTTTTCCCCTCATCAAGTGATTCAGACGAACCTGATGCTCTTCCATTGCTCACTTATCCCTGAAGGCTGATACTGGAATGACAGAAATGCACATATTCCTCACCTGAGAAATGGCAAAGCACTGGGAGCCGTAACAGCCTGAGTCACATCTGTCATCTTCTGAGTTGGGAGTCTTATGCATTCCATGATCACAGAGACACTTTATACAGCCATCCCCCAAAGACACAGTCATTGCGATCTCCCCCAGGCAAAGATAACGATTGCATCTAAAAGCACAAAAGGTCAATGTCAGCTTGAAGTAAAGATACCAGGAAGATCCGTAAAGCACACAGTCTGGAAGCTAATGAAAACAAATTGTGTGATCAGTCACTAAAACAACAAAGAAAATGACCAATTTTCAACCTGGAGTAGTTGACAGGATACAACAGGCAGATGAGCCAGCGGAGAAAAACAATTTAGGGCAAGGTGATGAGGCGCATCTCACTGAAATCAAATTCCTCCCAGTATGTAAGACGGGGACCTGATCGGCACCATAGCAATCAAAAAAGGATCAAAGGAAGACAGATGCAACACAGCACTATCATAGGCCCCCAGTTTTAAAGACAGCCTCTGTTTTTCTTTGGTATGTTTAGTGCTAGCTGGTTCTTTGGTGCAGGACATGAGGAGCCTGAATCCAGCCTGAAAACATGCAGCCCACAAAACAGCGTGTACTGGATGGCATGCTAAATGCTATTGTACTGTATTTCACTACACATAGCGTGGTAGTCGTGCCAGATCCTGCTGAAGTGGGTGAAAATGCACAAAGCTACACAGAAAGGAAAAGACAGTGCTCTCCGTGTATCTTAGATACTATGGTGGCACCGTGAGTCTGACTCCATTCTAGCCTGCTGGCATTAACCACATGACATTCTTTCAGAAAAGAGCATAAACTGCCCACAGTCACAGCGCACGCATGCTCTGTTGAGCTGAGGTGACGTAACAGGTAGTAAAGGCACAAAAGGTCAAAAACGATTTGAGTCACATCAACAAACCAAATGACTTGCCCAAGCATTGTTTGGACCCTCTTTCTGAGAAGGCATGTAGGAGTCAGTTATGTCCTGCCAAAACTTAGTACATTTCGCACATAATGCCTGAATTGTGCTCCACCCAAATTATTCACATTCTGTTCTATTACCCATGTCTGAGATCCTTTGTGCGGCATTCCCAAAGAATTATGGGTATTAGTGTCACAGAACTTGAATTGGAACAGAGCTGAATTAGAACATACTAGAAGTGTCTTACTGGTGCATTTGTGATAACGTAAATAAAACAAATCTTTTCTTCAACCTATGTGACCTTGACCACCTACCACATATATAATTGAGTTTGTGTGTAACTCTACGAGTGTGTTCATGCGTCGCTATCAGATAAACGAAACGTGTACATGATATCCCAAAACAGAAGGTTTTGTTTCAGTCAAAGATAAAGCCAATTCTTGGCTGAAAAGCTCTGCGTTAATAACCATAAGCTCTATAAAACATGGGGCTGATGAGAGAAGCTGTCCTCACTTAGGAAATTGTGAGTGTGTTTCAAGGTTATGGGTGCTGCCCGAGGGGGCCGAGATAATGACCAGGGAGGCTGCAAAATAACTTGGGTAAGCTACTTCAACGTGGACGCACGATGACCAATATAAGGGTTAGAGTTGTCTTTTTATTGAATAAAATCCAAAATACAAGACAAGGACATAAAACATAACAAGTGACCTCAAACACAGCGAGACAACTAATTTGAATGTAAAAAAAAGAGATATAAATGTATATCAGAAGATACCCAATGACAGGAAAGGTTTTTTCTAAAGATATTTGTGTCAAGTTGAATATGAGGGAAAATAGAGCCAGAAGGGTGGACAAAATGGCAAAAAAGCTGTCTGTCTGCTGTGTAATTACCGTGGCAGGTCTCTGTTAACCTCAGGTTGCACGCTTGTCACTGACTGGCAGCCCAGCTGATTACATGCTGCGTGTCATTGTCCGCCGCTCTCGTTCGACTTCTGTGTATTTTTTATTTCCCACTACGCCAATAAAGACACTTTTGTGGTACAATTGATTAGAGCAGAATTGAATCAACGCACTGCCTGTGAAGCCCATATCCTCTTTTTAATTCCACCTGAGCCTTAAATGACCTAATTGAATCTATTAGCGGGTTGACTGGCTCGTTCAGCTGTTCACATTTTTTTTGCCAAAGCCAGGGGTAACAGCGAGCCAAGAAAACCAGAGGGATTGCTTAACTTTGAGGACTATGGAGGAGGAAAGAGCGAGAGACCACCGACGGACTGGAATGGCCACACTGCCGTTGAACTACAAATAACCAATTTGCCGCGGCAAATTGCATATCTGCCACAACTGTTTTTTTTTTTATTTCTGAGCTGAAAGTAGCAGTAGTCTCAGGAGTCTTCTCTGCTTTGTTTCTATGCAGTGGAGTAGCTCTGTCTACGTTCCTTTGCTTCAGTCAAGCTAAGGTCATTTCCCATATTTCCCAGTTCTGGTGCACACTAGGGTTCTGGAGAAAGGTGAACTCCTAAACAGGCATGATTAACATAATATTTTAATACGTTGTATGATTTATGCAATGTAATACATCTTGTTCAAGGACTTTTCTCCTTTTTACTGCATCTTTTCCGGGCTGCTAGTCATGTGGGATCTGGATTACCTTTCCGGCTTGAACACTGAGCTGACCATGAATGTGGAACACAGTTGCTGTCAGCCATGATCAATATATCCTCTTCACATGGTCACTATATGTTATTTTTAGCACTACATGTAGCCTATATCTTCTAGCATTGATTTATCCATTTTTATATTGGTCAGGGATTCATTACCATTTTACTTTGTGCATGTATGAAATGTTTTTTTTTTTTTTTTTTTAATTATTGGGAAAAACTGCTAATTGAAATGTGATCAATTATATGAAAAAATGTGAAAAATCATGAGCTGTAATAAAGTGTCCTCTCCTGGCCCCCCAGACTCTCCCTCTCTGCCCATCCCCTCTCTCACACCTTTTTGTTGCAATAATGGCCTTTCTGCTCCTTACTTGTGCTGTGTATCAGCCAGAGAAATGCCATTCACTCTGCTTTCAATGCTGTGACGCAGATTTTCCGTCTTGTGCCTGCTCACCCGCTCTGCCAGGGCCAGCTCTTTGTGCTCGACCTCCAGAACTTGACCTCGGTGGTGGACTGGGCCCATGGTATACAGAACCTTTCCTGTGCCGAGGCTCACGTCCAGCATCTCGGCTATCTTCCTGCAGCGTTGCAGCCAGCTGGCCACAATGGCTGCTGTTGGCAGGTACAGACACACAGCAGGGTTTCTGAATGGCCTGAAACAAAGCTGTGGCTCCAGTCTTCTCGTAATATAGATCTAATATTGTGCACAAAGTACAATCAGCAAAGATTAAGGCTCCGAACAGGTCACTCACCCCAATCAATCACAAATTTCACACAAACACAAACCTGGCATAGGAAACAATACCTCATACCTCCTCTGGCCGAACAGTCCTAGTCAACATGATTTAGCCAAATGTATCACTTGCCTTGAACACTAACACCCCTTAGTCATCTAGCTCAGGTTTTCTAAAGACTGAAAGCGCCCTCTAATGGTGATATTTGGTATTGCAAGATCAAGGGCTGTTACGATTCATAAATGAAAACTTCTATTTCTTCATTTCTAAAACAGGCAATTAAATACATATATTGAAAGTAATAAATATACCTTATATTCATTCATCTTCAAACTGCTTATTAAACGGAGGGGCACAGAGATAAGATCATAAATATTACATTAAATAAGTTAATGTGTCGTGGTTCGTCCAGCCTTTCTTCAATGCTCTTATTTTCAATTTTGATTTCCTCCTCTTTGTGTTTAATACCTGTCACTTCTACAAACCATAAAACTGAGCTAAATTAAGGAATAAACCTTCTCAAGCTTTACAGAGTGCTGTAGCGGCTCTATAATCAGCACCGTAGCTTTAAACCTCCACCTTCGGCTCCCGGAAGGTAGCTTCTTCTTCTGTGAGTTTCTTCCTGTAGGTCATCAACATGTCAATTCAGTGACTTGGTATTTAAACTTGCCACTGAGTGTCTGCCCAGTGATTGGCTGGCATTCGTTCAGGGTGTCCATAACCTTGCGTTCCATATTTCTCATAACAGTGACCAAGCACTAGATAAACAGTTACTGCAGATGGATCCATATTTGCAGTTAGTAATTGCTATAGTTGAAGTTTAGTCTATATCAGAAAATGAATCTGGATTGTGTCAGCATAGAACTACATTACATTATTATAATAGTATAATATGTACTATTTTGATGACATTTTTAGGACGACTTTGAGAACCTGTATTCAGTATTTTACTTTAAAATAGCATTAAATTAGAAAATGTGGTCTGGGCTGTTCACAACAATTTGGCCTAAGAATATGCCTGCCATTAATACGGAAAACACTGGAATATGGAGGTACAGACAGAAACTGAACTGTGGGCTTCAAACATTCAAGGATATTTATAGTAACATGTACTTGGTACAGTGAAATTCTTACAAATATCAATAAATGGCAGAACGATAACAGAACACATAACACAACAATTAACATTCTGTATAGTATTAGCACGTGTTGAGAGGATCATGCACAATAAGTAATAAATGGATCAGTGCATGATTAGTGGTCTTACGAGCGTTAGATAGAAACTGTCCCTGAATCTTGATATTCGGATGCTTGTGGTTCTAAGCTGCTCTCCAAACGGAGGAGAGCAAAATGTGTCTGTGCTGCTTGGCTGTGGTTTTTAAATGAGGGGTTTTTTCTTTCGAAGGCAGATGTCGATGTACTGTACCGATGATAGCTGTTTACCGTTCGCGCTCCTCTCACTGCTCTCTATAGCCTTCTGTCTTCCTGTGCTGAGCCGTTGTTGTACCAGCAGCTGGTGGCAAAACTGGGAAAATGAGGTCCATGGCCCATGTGTTTGTTGATAGGAGCACATTTTGAAGCAACTGAGACTTAGTCCATTCAAAAATCGAACGGATTTTGCTGCTCAGTCATCTGGTGGGATATTCAAGTTTTTGGGGATTAACAGAATGATATTTGACATCAACAGATCCACGGTAGCGCAGCTCTCTCAATGGCTTTTGCGCTAACTCAAGCTCAAAGTGTGCTTTCATGTCTTCATTTGGTGTTTTTCTTTTTAAAGTGATCACATGGAGCATTGTAATAGTCTTGGTGGTTAGAACTGTGGCATCATCACACCTCAAGGGTTAAGGGTTCCATGAGGTTCTCCAATGTGTGGGTGTTCTCCAGCGACTCTGGTTCCCTCTCACTTTTCAAAGACATGGATTTAAAGCACTAATTGCTCTTTGAGTCTGTGTGCATGCCCTTTTTCTGGGCTGCGGTCCAGGCTCACTGGGGCTTGGATAAGTGGTTATGCGGGTAGGGAGGAAGGACAAAAATCGATTACACTGCTCTTACCTTACAACAAAGAACACCAATTTACAGATTTGGATAATATTCTTAGCCCAGGTAATTTGAAGGTCTATGACTTCTATTTCCTCAAATATAGTTCAGGCACATTAGAAATCTACTACTTAACAGAATGTTTGGTTTTACGGGAAGGAGTTTTAATATTTTAAATAACATTTTGGTTGGTTTGTTTTCTGTTCAGTTGCTTTAAAATGGGGGAGCAGTGTAGCCTGGCAGCTGCAGAGTTGGGGGTTTTACCCAGGTCACATGGATGTAATCCCAGAGTCCAAAAACATGCAGTTATCAATCCATATTTCAAGAGATGGAAAGATGGATGGATACATTATTAAAAACATTTATGTAAATTAGAAATACATAAATACAAATGTACTGTATTTGAACTCTTAAGAATTGTTGGATAATATAATTATCTGAGCTATTAAAATAAAATAATGAAAAATCTGGCACGTGAGTGGTTGGAAGGTGAAGGTAAACTGTAACCGTACAGTAATGCACATAATTGGCTACAATAATCAGTCTGTGGTTTTTATGTTCGATTGGTACTGGGAGTTGCCAAGAAATAATTCCCTACATCATTACTCCTCAACAATTAGCACATGGCAGGTCGAGTGGATGGATGCATGCTGTTTACGCCAAATTCTGACTCTGTCATCTGTCTGCTGCAGCAGAAATCAGAATTCGTCAAATCACATCATGTTTTTCCATTTGTCAGCGGTCCAGTTTTGGTGAGTTTGTGTCCACTGTAGCCTCTGGTTCCTGTTCTTGGCTGACAGCAGTGAGACTGGATGTGGTCTTCTGCTGTTGTAGCCCATCCAACTCAAGGTTTGATGTGTTGTATGTTCAGAGGTGCTTTTCTGCTCACCACTGTTGTAAAGACTGGTCATTTGAGTTGCTGTAGCTTTCTTGTCAGCTTGAAGCAGACTGGCCATTTTCTTCTGACCTCTATATATCAACAAGGCATTTCTGCCCACAGAACTGTTACTTACTGCTTTTTTTGTTTGTTTTTCACACAATTCTGTGTAAACTTTAAAGATTGGTGTGTGTAAAAATCCCAGAAAATTGTCATTTTCTGAAGTACTCAAACCAGCCGGTTTGGCACCAACAACCCTGCCTGGTCGAAGTCACATAAATCACTGTTTCTCAATCACTGAGTAACAAACCACTGTTGGGCAGAGAGCGACCTCTAGTGGTCTGAACAGCTATATTCACGAGACTTGAGGTTGAAAAGATTAAGAACCACGATTTAGACCAGATTTTCTCCAGTTCTTATTTTTGATCTGACCTTTTCCTGAAATGCCTGACCTTAGGTTGTATGAGTTTATTCCCTAAGCTGCAGCTATATAATTGGCTAATTAGGTATTTACATTAACAGGCAGGTATACAGGTGTTCCTACTGAAGCGGCTGGTGAGTGTATGTGTTTCTGAGGCTTCAGGCTCCCCTGGCAACCCTGACTAGGATAAATGGTTATAAGATTGAGGCATGGATATACAGTGTATATGTATGTATATCCTGCGCAACAATGTTCCAGATAAGCGTTTAGAAGGTTGACGGATAAATGGATGGATGGGTGGATGGATGGAACATCGCCCATGACACGGACCCAAAATTGATTACAGAAAAATTTAAACAATCAGTGTGAACTTATTTTCCTGTAAATATGGCATAAATGTAGTATCATTTTAGAACAAATGAAAGAAAAGCAAGACATACAGTAAAAGAATATGTGATGTGTAAAACATGAGGGTTACTAGAATCGGGCTAGTAGGGCTTAAGCCCCGAGTGTTTCTATCGAACCCTGGGACCAGCCCTGGTGTGAAAATCCGCCATGTTTAATTAATGTTTAATTAATGAACGTACTGACCGTTTATCAGCTCTAGATTAGACTATTGCAATGCTCTGTTTTCTGGATGTAACTCAGGATTGTTACATAGACTCCAGCTAGTGCAAAATGCTGCAGC
>JAACJT020002812.1:0-11175 GCA_009936485.2 Gymnarchus niloticus | reverse complement strand
GACCAGCCTGAAGTCGTAGTTTTACACCAGCATGAAGATGATTTAAACAGAATCGTCATTGCCTGCCTAAGACTTTTACACAGTACTGTATAGTTTGTGTATGTTGGGGGTCCATCGTTAGCGTGGAGAACTGTGCAAGATTCATGTCAGTTAAGTGCCTTCATCTCCAAACAGAGAGAAACATCAACAGACATCATCCAAACACACAGAGGACCCTTGACTGACATATCATTCCAATACACATACTGTAGGGCAACTGACTTCCTGAGAAGGAATATTTTTCCCCGACTTGTGATTCATCCATACACTGCCTCATAACCTGCAATCAAAAGACAAATAACAGTCTCCCTGTATTACAACGTAGGCTGTTTTCGCCCATTCAGAATCAGGTTGGTAAACAAACAGCAAATTATTTCAGTCATTCCGTGAACAATCTGTTATGAAAAAAAAAATCAAATAAATATTTCAAGACAAGACGTCTCACAGTAACCAGTTAAAGCTTTATGGCTGTTTCCAACGAGGGAAGCATCAGTACTGTATAATTCATTACAAGGGGATGAAGTTGCCAGTACTTCTGACGATGCACCATGGGATCAAAACGTTCTCCTTCTGCATTTCCAAATGTTGAATCTTTTCAGGTAGACCGAATGGATCACGTTACATTTCTATCTACTGTATATCTATACTAACCTTGTGGTTGCAAGGATATAGGGGCTACACAGGCCAGGAATGACACAGACAGTGTTAATTTACAGAAGACTTATTAAATATTTAATGCCTTTTAAGCCAGTCGAGTTTCTTCAGTAACGCCAAGCCTTGTAATACCTGTCACCTTGGCGGAAAAGAACAACTTATCAAAATAAGACAGATGCATGTCACACCGCTGTGAGAGAATTAACCCTAAACAGACAGTATTCATTTTATACCGCTGATTAAGAATGAAACGTTCAGAGTTATCGGGATTTTTACTGCTGTTGTTAAATATCTAACTGCAAACGTTCTAGGAGCTGAGCAGCATTGCGGATTAACGTGCAGTGCTCTCGCCACACATCCGTAGTGGTGGACTTTGAAGTTCAGCCTCCACTCGCCCACGTACAACGGACTGGCATTTCATCCAGGGGGTCTGCCAACCTCATGCCCTGCACTGACCAGGATAAGCTGTTAGAAGACGGAAGCTCACAAAGAAGTCGGGCTTTGTTTTATCAGGAATGACTTGTAATAATAAACCTGACAATGTGACAAAAAAAAGACTAGGAATTGTTATTCTTTGAAAGTTTTGGTAATGACTGGCAACCCAATAACTGAACGAGTCAATAACCAATGCATTAAATACTGCATATTACTAATAAGCTTAAGGTAAAATGTGAATTGAAATTAAAGTTATTTAAAGGATCTGGCTGTATATCTGAACTATTCAGCATGCTTGGGTGAATAATAATCAGTACCCAGTAATGTGCCAAAAAACATTTCTCACTTTGCATATCACTAGTTCCTCCCTGTCTATGACAAGATTTAGACCCAGAGACCTTTAGCCAATGTGAAACCTCTGCTGCATTTGCAAAGCCTTTCCAGCAGCAAGCCCTCAGCAAAGCCTGTGGGCTCCGACATCCGTCTGTCTAAAACGGACACCATGGCTGCGATGCCAGCTGTACAGCACCAGTGCCAGCTCCTCAGTTTAGATGCCAACCCATCATCACAGGGTCTGTCAGCATGTAGCAAACGACCATCATGAGCTCCCTTACCGTGACAGACAACTTGCCATTTGATTTCCGCAGTCACCACGCCATGATCCTTGGTCACCATCCTGAGCTCTCAGTTCTCTTTATCAGGATGACCTTGCCTGGTCACCAAGCTTCGTCCTGGCTGGTTTTCATCTACACCCACGATCCGCACCTCTCCACACAAGCTGGATCTACACCACTCCACAGCCCACTGGAGGTTTTCGTCTGAAATCATTCATCTCCTCTTCCATCAAGTTTTAAAAATTGTTTTGAACAGTGACATTGCAACCAGAAATGGGTTATCTTAGAAACAAACTCTGCATGCATGATGAAAATCTGTTGTGCAAGTTTGCATGTGTAGAAGAAAACTTATAATTCTTTGAAATGTTCCGTCATAACTGGGGAAAAGCATCCCTGTTTGACCTTGTGGAACTTGAAAACACTTTTAATTCGTCTGAGTGCCAAATCTGGTCATGCAGGTACTAAATGTGTTGTCAGCCCCTGTCTGTCAAGGCAGAGATAAGTCCATGTGTAGTATGTAAGAATCATAAACCTCACATACAGACCAAAGCATCACAAAAATGTATAACGTACCATGCGTTAACTCTTATAAATTCAACTGCCTCAGCTGCAGTATAGTCATGTAACTGCATTAGACCCAAATTGAATGGCGTCATAAAGCTCAGAACAGAGGACGGTAGCACATCGCGCTGTAACATCGTAACTAGGAGCACGCTGGACAGATGCATTCATACCGACCTAGTCATAGTCCCCGCATCACTCCACGAGCGTCGCCTGGTAACGGCTCATCGATGTATGTATGGTCTGCTGTCTGGCTCTTTGGGTTAGGCATTTGAGTTCGGTAGGTCGCTGGTTCAAATCTCACTGCCATTAGAGTGACCGTGGCAATGCGGGGCTCATAACTTCAGTTGCTCCAGGGATGTTGGGTGTTGACTGAGCCTGGACCCTGACCCCAAAACTCTCTCTCAGGAGGGCAAGGAGACATATACAAAAATGACCCGATTTCCCCAGGGCGATGAATTAGTTGTGAGTAACCAATTCCCCCATGCAAGACTAGAGGAGGCTAGTATGGTAGGCAGACTTAAGGCGGCGGAAAGGTTAAAAGCCGTGGAAAGCCCTTTCAAACCTGCTTTGAGATGAGCTCTAACGGCAGCATCTGGCCGCCTGGAGCCTAGGCTCAAGGGAGAGGCACATAGCGCTGATGAGAAGCCTTTAATATCTCAGGGGCGACAGTAAGAGTCAAGCCCTACTCATGTGATCCTGATGAGGCATGACAGTGACTCAACAGGGAAAAGCCTGTGACATGAGTACATTGATCTTGGTGAAATGGACACCTGAGAAAAAACAGCCCCTTTTGCAGGGGATGGCTGGGTCATGTGAGTAAGCTCTGAGACGAGACAAAGGCCAAGTCCACTTTAGGTCTCTTAATATTCTTTTCTTCATTCATTTTCCTAAGGCAGAACATGGCTATAAACCTACCACCCGCTACCACGGGCCTCAGATTTTCTCATGAGAGGTTCAGACTTGTGGTCAGGCAGCCTCCCTTTCCCTAAGCGATTCTGTTCTGAGCAGAAAAATGGTTTCTGAAGAGAAATGTGCAGGTGCAGGTGAAGAGGCATTTGTTTACTCTTAGGATGCGAAGAGTTATGCATTTTGGTGGCGGCAGCTTCACGAATGAGAGGTGGGGCCAAGCTGTTCTCCTCTGTGGCTTCACACTAATTACCGCCAGGAGGAAGCAGGCTTTTCCGGTTTGTTGTAGAGGCGGAGCACACCTCAGGACAAAATGGCAAGGGGCCGTGTCTCAACCAGAAGTCCAAACGCTAGGAACAACCTTCCCCGCGTGAACGTGACTGTCAGCAACATTTCGCTCTTAATGAGGGCGCCGCTATGCAGATGTTTGTCAATCGGCTGCTCCTGGGCTCACGCTAATTAGCACGCAGTCTGTCGCTTGATATATGCTAATGCTGCCTACAGACCAGGCTATTCAGATCCGGATGCTACACGCTATAATAAAATGGATAATTTTAGCCTTGATAATCAATTAAAATAAGACTGCTGACACTCCATAACATTCCTAATAAAATACCAATGTGTGAAGTAGCAACTAAATGAAAATTGAGCCATATGCCACGTTTTAACATTCAGGCTAAGGTGGCAGGTAAATCTTTAGCGTTCCAGGCTAGTTTAGGCTACGTTATGTTTAGCTTGCTGTCTTGGTTTCAGCTGTTTATGGTTCAACTTTATTTTCATTTGTTTAGTGCCTTTACACATTAAACCACAGTGACTATCGATTCACTCGCATTTAAATAAAGGTTAGTCGTTAAACGCGTGAAACGACTGAGTTTGGCTGGCTGACCTTCATTAGCATGTAAGATGAACTGCCTAGTTACTTCAAAAATAAATGAATAACGAAAACAATTATGCATTATAACAACGTTAATCGAGGTGCGTAAATGTGAATATACATAAGGGGCAGCTAAACAAAAAATGATGGACTGAGGACAAACCAGCACAGAACTACCCATCTGTTCAGTTACCCCCAGATTACTAAACAGACGGGCGGGCGTTATACGTGACGTCACGGGTTAGCGGTTAATGACCGGCGGTACATCGGGTAAGTGCAAAATAATGTAAAAATGCTTACATTTTTCTTAATTCCCGAAGCATGCTGTGGTGAACGAGTAGCTATTTTATAAGCTAATAAGGCAACGAAGGTCACAGCAGTCCACAGCTGAGAGTTTATTCATAACACACCTCAGCTTCTTGTAGCTCACTGGTTCAGCGTGCCACTCACTACTGGAGCAGCACGGTAATACATGCTAAGCAGCAATACATATTAATGTAGCCTGAACCAGCCCACTCAGATAGGTGCATGCTAATGTATCCGTCGCATGGGGGAACCCACGTTAACGTAACTCGAACCAGCCCAGTCGGAGGAGGGTAATGGGGAGATATAACGTATCGTTACATATAAATAGCTTTGCTCGGAAAGCAGCAATCTGCGTATCACAGGCGGCGGGCTAACTATTCCCATTAGCAGATATCGGAAAACTTCCCGCCCTCCCGTTTCGCCGGAGGAACATGACAGAGGCCTCCGTCTTTCCAAGGTCAGCGCAGGGATTTATGCCGGCGGTGGGAAAATTAAAGATGCGGCTGCATGCCTTTGCAAACCAAGGCAGAGATCAAAGAGTGACGTATCGAGTTAATTTCAAAAGTATAACATGACTTAGCTCATAACTGGGCGTGTGTTACATTGGGGACGTGCTGAACACGGGGCTGTAAGTTCATAAGTGCATGGTACGGTGCCCTGCACCAGTGAATCTCCACAATACCAGCACATTGACAGCTGTGCATGGGCTTCCGTGTCTGTCCGTCCGTCCGTCTGTCGTCTCACTCAACTCCCGCTGCGGAAATCCGAGTTCGCTTTAACTGTGCTTACTGACCCAGCGACAAGTTATCGCTCGTGGAAGCCAAAGACTCTCACAAAGACACGATTTCTGCTTCTACCAACTGAGCAAAATTTCCATGTGGTATGAATCACCGGACGTACTTCTGTGAAGACCAGTCAAAATGTTTGATTGTTCCTTCAGACCGTTACATGGGACCGGGCACATTTAGTCACAATTCAAAGCAATATTGTGTACCTAATGCAAGCCTGAAACAGGAGCTATTTTGAGACTGCGGAGGAGGGATGATGCAGGTGATATTTTTATTACTGTGATCTGCAATCTTTCAGCAGTAACTCCTCATTATCAGTCCCTGGTGCCCCATAGCCAGAAAAACCATGTACGCCATTGTTCATGATACCAATGGGCAAAAGAGAGACGCAAATTAAAAAGAAACGCAGACTGAGAAGGTCAATAATGACAAACTAATTTACAATGCTTTAATTCTTTATAGATTTGAACATTAATTTTCTGCTACCATAGGATGGAAATCGGAAAGGTTAATACAAGCCCATCAATTAGTATTAAAATGTTGTGGGGGGGGGGGTCAATTGTGTAAGTCTTCACTTCCGCAGGAATTTCCTGTCGTCATTAGCTGACAGACCTCTGAAAAATATGAAACACTAATGTGACATTGAGCCATTTTCAATGAATGTGTAGCGAATTTGTGAGGCGATACAAGTTTGCCTGTTTTGAACACCATAAGCGGATGCAATTTACTGTTAATGACCTCATGTACAGCAATATTTGGAGTGCTTGATTTTTTCTTTTGGCCAATTTTGCTATACTGCTTCTTGCCACAGCTTCAGTAGCTGCCATTTTCATTATTACCTTTAATATCAGGGCAGAGCCAGCAGCAGGAGGTCCTGTCAGATTTTGCCTTCATTTTCATGGCTTCCAAAGATACCTCACAAAGGCTCACACACTGAGCCGAACTGACCGACCCAATCGTTACATCAGACCAGGCGAGTCGTCACCGAAACCCGAAGGGGCCAAACTGAACACGGTAATGAGAGGTGACAGGACAAACGAGGCTTCAAAACCCGTGGTGGGCAGGAGTTTCCCAAACTAAACACCAGTGCTGGTGAAGCCTCATTTTACAACAGTGTTGATTGTCTAGTTTGGGATACTTGCACAAACAATGGAGTCAATGCCTTAAAGCAATGGGAGTCTTGATCAGAAACATAGCCCACTGAGAAAACAGACTAATGACCTTTTAATGTAGGGGGGCTTATCTTAAACGGGACAAGTCAGGACCGTCACTCAAGTGTTTAGGGACACCAGAGTCATGGCTGAATAGCAGCCTCCAATGAAACAGTTATTGACCTTAAATGGAAGATGGAAGGTACGATATACACCAAGGTACAGCCTCCCATCGCACCAGAACTGCAGAAAGCAGCGGGAAACCTCTGTACTCTAGTCCCAGCTGGGATAATGCTACATAGCTGGAGAGGCAGACAGCAAATCAAAGTTTCTTGCATGTGGAAAACTAAGATGTGCATATTCACCGAGTATGGGCCTGTTTGTTTTATGGATGCGATCTGTAATGCTACTGGCTTGACACTTGCCAGCTTCTGAGAGGCATGCCTCACATCTAAGGGATGGGAGGAACATGAGGAGAAAGCCGCCCCACCCCCGGGAACCCCACTCCCAATGCATGCTGATCGATTCCAGTCATTATCTTCCCGGATACAAAATTGTTTTCAAGATGAAAACTGACCCAGCGCAGGCAGCAGAGGGAATCTGATCACGAGATCCCATCCTGAGCACAATTCCTGCATGGTGACGTGAATCCTCCATCGCACCTGAGTGCCTATTAGCTATCACTGGACATAGATACTTGGAAACAGATGGTGCTGTTACGACCATGCCGCAGAACTGATCTATGTTCCACAGTCGGATTATCTACGTCCTGCGCCATTGTACCAGGACGCCTTGGCAATAGAATATCTGTGGTTCATTTCCGGATTTGTGGTACTCGTCGGAGTTCAGATTTATTTCCTCATTCTTAACTTTACTGTGTGCAAAACAGGTTTGAAGTAGGGCACAGGAAAAAAAAAAAACAAAATCTGACATGAATAAACAGCAAAATCGTTTAAAGCAGACCGCTGAGAACGATATTGCCATCTAAAACGAAGAAGGAAGTGCATCAGGGAAAAATATGATGCGATAATTGTAAATTTATTGTACGTGCAGTGCGGCTATTTTCAGTATACGTTAAATTTAACCTGACGCCATTCCACTGGCTCAGCGCTAAGCTTGCGGAAAAGAACAGCACAGGATATCTGGTGCAGAGCTGTGGCTTGAATTTTTGAGGCAATTAATAAAACCAAAGGCTTTGAAGAATCCAATTTCAAATGAAATTTTGCCCAAAATTGAAAAAATATATCCTGCCAAGAATCCTTCGTGCAAAAAAGGCCAAGGTTATTTTCCTTATTCGATGTTTTAATATTTCTACTGATTGATTTTTTTTTTAACTCATTCTGTATAATTATTACAGTTACAAAACGTTTGGGAGAATCTAGTGTGAAGAATGATCTTTGCTTTTATCCGATTTCCACCACTGTGACCTTCTAAATCAGGAGAGGGTCAGACAAGCTTGGACATCTGACTTTGCAGATCACATCCCAGCGCCCATTCCGTCCCCACAAAACATGGCTGCCATTTTTCAGGATGCTGAAAGCGAGAAATGTAGACTAGCTTTGGACCTCTTGTGGGATTGATCTAAAATGAATTGTGGGTTTTTTTTTAAGGACGTGGGGTGGGATTCAGCTTGGATCACAGCGCGACACGAGCCTGATCTGAGCCTGATCTGGCCGCCAGAGCTGCAGCTGTCTCTCGTAATTAACGTGGGCAGTTTTACTCAGAGGATGTCTGTGTGCATCGCAGGTTTGCAAAATCAACATCCCAGCAGTTATCAGCCTTGGTGCATGTAATCAGGTGCAAATAACTCCAAATGCCCGGGCAATTAATCTTGTCGAGTCCACACCTACGAATCGTCGCAGGCTAACTCGGCTGAATTATGTGAAACTGACATGACAGGAGCAGGTGGAACAATCGGCCGTCAGGCCCTGGGTGTTCACGACACGCACGGCGAACGTGGGCCCCGCTCACTACTGCTGCCTTCACGCAATCACACCGGCTCATTTGCAATGAATTCATTCCAGCGATAAACATGATAACTCAAGTGGAACGTGTTTGTGAATGCCGAGTAAAAAAGTTGCCTAGAAACAGGGGCCGTGGGCTGCTCGAGGAGCAGGCTCTCCTTGACCGTGGAGCCGTTTTGATGAGCCACTGGGCCTTTTAAAGACTAGAATTCCTCAAGCTAACTCCAGAAAATCGCCTCTGACACGCTGCGAACGGATGACACAGGGCTCCTGTTCACCTCCTGTGCTGACAAGGTTCAGCATGAGACAATCACCTCTGTACATACATTTTCATCCTAACCTTTCAAAGGAGGCCTTGTATGAAAAGGAACACCGTTTGTTTCCACTGCAAAAACAAGCATCTCTGCTAAATCTCCTGTTGGCATCCACTGCCTCAGAAAACACTTCACACATGCCGTGTTGGGATGGGGCATGTCCTCACAACCAACGAGTCATACTTACGAATGGTGGATGAAAGCCTTTAATCGAGGCAATTACTAACATGTTCTGGGAATACAGATAGCCATTATGAGAACAGAGATCTTGACACATTCACAAATTTTGATTGATATTAAACACAAAGACCGAGACCGTATTTCAAAACGAACACTTTACAGTAAGCAAAGCACCTTGGCCAGCCCTGCTGTGCAGTGCAGGACCGGTAGAGATGGAGCCTATTGATATAAAAAATGCCAGGAATGAACGCACACGACAAAGCAGGTAATAGCGTGGAGCTGTCTGGGGTAATAATCACTGAAGAAGAAGCCATGAGAGAGTGAATTTTACTGATTAACCACAGTACAGACACCATGTGTCAAGGCTACTAATCAAGGATGGCCCTTACCATGTGGGGCTAACAGTGAACTGTCATTGATCTCGAGCTCAGAACCCCAATTTAGAACTGTAAAGTCGGCCAGCCAGGACATCGGCGGTTCGTAAAAACCACATTTCTGTTAAAAAAAAAATGAACCCAGATGATCGCTGCTCATTTTCATCAGTTCGTTAAATGAATGTGCTTCCTGAGCCCAGGTGACTTTTCCACGGTCGTGTCCAGACTTTATGACCAGAAGGCTAAAAATACCATTAGATATGAACTCACTGAGACTTTCAGTAAAATAACGAATAACCAAAAGGCACAGTAATTTCCGTAGCCAATCCTTGTGGAAATAATGATTTTTTGTTTCAGCCCAAGCTTGCCCTCACGGGTGTCGAGCGAGAATCCTTGACTGAGGATGTGTGGAAACGATTATTCTATGGCAGCTCTGCAGGGTGCATTTCCAAGGTAACGGAAACAGAAACGAATCCCGATAATGTCTTTTATTTTGGCAAATTTTCAATCACCTACAAAACACGTCTACTAATGCCACAGAGGCTTGGAGCAAGGACAGGACGAACGTCAGCAGATACGATCGGCACGATGGCGCTGGACGCTAAGCATACCGTAGTGATGGATGAAAGTAAACCCTGAGGAGAAATCTGCATGAGGGATAGGCTGAAGATATCATGCTGTGGATTCAGTGGCTGCGATCAAGCACCATCAGCCAGACTGTAATTCTGCACAAGCTCACATGTGTGACAAATTTAACTTCAGTGTTAAATTATGTGATCAAGAATGGTTCGCTTTCAATATACTTTGAATGTAGAGGAAACAAACATACAGATCTATCCACAACACTGAAATCTAACAATGGCTTCAATCTCAGCACGTCTTCTCCTCTGTAGAAGAGTCAGTAATGCTTCATTTGAAGCTTACCACCATCATCAATAAATCGACTGCTCTAAGACACAGGATAAAATCTTAGCACTTGTAAAATTGCTGCTTGTGGTATTAAATAAAAGGAATAAACAAATAAAAGGACTTTCCGATTACCCGCTGGACAGACGTTTTCGCAAACTCAGCATGTGAGACCGTTTTTAATGAACTGCATTGCTTATGAAAGTTAACCAGTCGTTTCTGGCTACTGTAGTTCCACATGGAAACGTCATGCACAAATGCATATACTTCATGATCTTAAAGTCCTGGGGGCAGATGGCAGTCCAGGCTGGCACGTCTGAAGGTTCCACCATGAAGGAATCGCATCATGTCAGAAACAGACACGTGTCATATTAAAGTGACTGCGAGCCACGTCGACAGCATCTGCTAAAGTTAATTCTCGAACACGTTAAATCCTGTTGGAGAATTTCCAGTAGAGAGATCACAAACTCAGTCACACTGGGAGGAGATGAGACTCTGGATGCTTCTCGAAGGTCATGAGGAACTGCAGCTCAGAGGCAGTTCCAACTGAAGCATGTAGCACCAAGATGTTGCAGGATCTGATATTTTATGGGTATTAGTGTGTAAACACAGGGAATAGCAGTTTTAGAGTGACTGTTTTTATGAGGTAATTTCCCTTTGACACTGAGAAGTCTTTCACGCTCTGAATACAGCCAGACCGCTTTGTGCCAACGTGAAAACTCTCCTCACTTATCTGTACTTCTTGCCCCAATGCGCCTCTGACAGTTCAGTTACTTTGAATTCCAAGCCCTTTTGATCCATCGACCCTCTTCCCAGTAACTCTGGTTTTAGACACACCGTTCAATAGGCTAATGAGCCTATTAACAGTGTGAGCAGCACAGTAGCTGTGTGTAGCACTGACACTGCACACCTCCGGCACAATAAGGCCCTGCAATACACTGGCATCCCGTCCAGGGTGTACCCCAGCCCTGTGATGGACTGGCATCCCATCCAGGGTGTACCCCAGCCTCGTGCCCTGTGATGGACTGCCATCCCATCCAGGGTGTACCCCAGCCCTGTGCCCTGTGATGGACTGGCATCCCGTCCAGGGTGTACCCCAGCCTTGT
>JAACJT020002811.1:0-11176 GCA_009936485.2 Gymnarchus niloticus | reverse complement strand
CTACACTGGGTACAGGCTCACCAAAACTGGACAATGGAAGGCTGGAAAAATGTTGCCTGGTCTGAGGAGTCTCGACTATCTGAGTATTGTTGTTGACCATGTCCATCCCTTTATGACCACAGTGGACCTATCTTCCTTTGACTATTTCCTGCAGAATAACCTGATGAGTTCACTGTACTCAGATGGCCTCTACAGTCACCAGATCTCAATCCAATAAAGCACCTTTGGGATGTGGTGGAATGAGAGATTTACATCATGAAAGTGCAGCCGACAAATCCGCAGCAACTGCTTGATGCTATCATGTCAATATGGACCAAAATCTCTGAGGAATGTTTCAAGCACCTTGTTGTGTCTTTGCGACAAAGAATTAAGGCAGTTCTGAAGGCCAAAGTGGGTCCAACCCAGTACTAGCAAGGTGTATGTATATATATTATATGTGTGTGTGTGTATGTCTGTGTGTTTGTGTGTGTGAGACATATCCCTGAGCTTTGTCATAACACTTCAGAGTTTAGATTGACAGATGTCTTTAAAACCTGATAACCTGACCATAATCCAAAACAATATTCACATTATCAACATTGGAGCAGAAGACTGGGATAAGACAACCCCAAATCAGAAAAAGTTAGGATGGTATGGACAATGCAAATAATAATAAAAAAAAGTCATTGCAGACTGTATGAACCCAAGATATTTCATGTTTTCTCAAAGTCAAAAGTCAAAGTAAATAAGAATTGCTGCATTTTTCGTTTGCATTTTCCATACTGTCCCAACTTTTTCTGATTTAAGGTTCTAATTAATAGTGACTACTTGCATGAGTAGTTTGGCTTTGAGAATGTACGGCTAATGCAGTGGTTCACCAAAGTCACAGAGTGATTAAGGCATCGCGGAGAGACATTTCTAAAGTGTCTATATAATTGCCATCTGATCCACTTTTATTTTTGCGTCCCTCAGTGGCTAACAGTAGGCAGGCAGCTTCAGAGGGCTACATCTCCAGGCTTCTGGAGCTGTATGAGGACTGGCACTGCAGGGATACTCCTGACAATGCTCACATGCCCATCCGCAGGGCCTTGCTCCGCTGCCTGCACTTTGCCACCAACACCCACGCTGCCAGCGCCGCCCTGGTGGAGGCGGGGGGCCTCGCCCTGCTTCTCCGCACGACCCAGGTAAGGTTCAACTTGGCCTGCCCAGGATACCTCCCCTTATAAATTGGCTCATCTTGTTGGTGGCCATCCAAGCTGCATCATGCCTGATAAGACTTACATGTTACTGTGAGCTCTGTGACTGCGCTGTGGCACCACTAGAAGTTGTATTTCATCATTAAAAGAAGTCATGGAATTAGAGGTGATTATGTCCTGGGTTATGAATGAATGAATGATCAGCTCATTACTCCTGCCTGTGTTATTTATTTTTTTTGAGGGATCACCCATATGAATGAAATATCAGTCTAGTAATTGCACAAAATCAAATGACCAGGGTCTGACCCTGTTTCTCCATAACGTACATAACTCAGCAGGCAAGTGGATTAGACGGCTAAGCTAAGAACCAAGTCTGCACCTCTGCCCTAGAGCCTGCTGTGACTGGCTGTTGCCGACTGTGGCAGAACTTATGAGTTCAGAGGGCCTGCAAACACGCCCTGCACAAAAGCACATTTTTACTGCCTACATCTTTTACCTAGAACTGGAGCAACCAGCTGAATAAAGGAGCCTGAAGGTTACTGATTCAAGACCCATGGGGTCGTGCTGTTATTGCCATTAAGTTGGGTGCCTTGACTTATTCCTGTGAAATATCCCTCTGTTTTAAAGTGTGCTGAAATTGTACTTACACGTGTCTGCTAACCAGTGGTATTGTAATGTATAAATATAGAGAACTACATGAAAATTGACTGATGGTTTTGCTGCTTTAAGGCTTGTTTAAGCACCAAGCTTCTGGCATGCCTTGTGGAGCCAGCCGTGCAGCTGATGAGGAAATGTTACCCAAGGAGCCCCATCCCTGTTGCCTCGGAGAGAAGCACCTACAGCTTCCCCTTACCGGCCAGACTTGCCCCGGGCTCAGAGGTTGTGTTGGGCCCCCCCGGTAAGCATCAGGCCCCCCCCACCTCCACGGTGTGTGATGGGACCTCGTAAGGGTTGGAGGTCATGCTCTTAGACCGCTGCTTTTAAACCATCTAATGCTTATTTGTGCAAAAGACAGTTCATTAGTATTGTCATATTAAAAAATATATCACAATAAATCAACTTGTTGCCAAGTACAGTTTTGTAGTCAGCCTGGAGCCATTTTGAAGAAGCATTAGGCAGGAGGCAGCCTGGACTGTAAGAACACGCACACGCACGCACACACACACACACACTCACTCACTCTGTGGGCAGTTTAAAGACCCCAGGTAACCTAAATGCATGTTTTGAGAGACTGGGGCAGAAAACTGGAATGCTCAGAGGAAGCCCATGCAAACATGGAATGGGGGTGGGAATCAAACCCCCGACCCTGGAGGTTTGAGCCATCAGTGATAGCCACTGGGCTGGCTTGCTGAGTATAGAGAAATGCAGTCTGAATTTTTCAAAAGAAGAAAAAAGTGTGCATTTTCTGTTTATTGCTAGGAATGCAGAATCCTTCATCTCTCAAGCCCAAGTAGCAAATTCTGTGGGGTTGCATGCTTTTTACATTTTTAAGAATCTTCTGTATCCAGCTGTACGTAATATCTATAAGGTCAAAGCACAGCACATCTTCTGTGAAGGAGATATTTTCCCTTTTGAGATGTTTTGTCACAAGGCCAAAATTTCTAAATGCATGACTGGAAGAAAGTACTCTGCTAGATCTGGGACCTCACGGTAAATCTTTTCGGGAGACATCTTGCCGCCGTCTGTATCAGTGTACCCGCGCACACGTGAGTGCGAGCCATTCAGGACGCAGAGTTCGTGTTACCCTGGCAACCCAGGCAGATGACACTGCAGCTGTGAGTCTTGCTGTCACCGTCTGTTTCATCCCTCCTTCTGTTAGGCATCTTTCCCTGCGCTTCTCCGAAATCAGTCCCGGATAGTTGGACGATTTTCTCAAAAACGAGTCTATATAGGGACGCTTCTGTGTACTGCATAATGGTGACTTTCGTACAGACACATTTCAAGACACATTATTGTTAATGCTGATTTTTTTTTTTCCCTTATACATGAAGATGCCCTATGGTGCAGGCTTTTTAAAGCAGAAATTAAATTCTGCTGTATATTCTGTACACGCTAAATATGCCTCCATCCGAACCAATACTGCAAACACAGGAAATGTGCAGCTGTCACCTTTAATGTTGCGGTGATTGAATAACGCTGCCAGACTGGTCTGTGAGCACCACGAGAGCAAAGTGGTTCCTGAATCGAAATGCCAGTCTGTGACTACTCCTGGGCAGGAGGCAGGCTGGCATCTGCTCTGGCGCACTCTGTGTACTGATAAACGCTATCTTTTTTTGTTTTATTTACTTTCCCGTCTGTTAACTTCTGCTTTTACATTCCCCCGCCCTCTGTTCAGAGTGCTCAGAGCTGCCGTGATTCTGTGGTGTCGTGGTGTGGAGGAACAAACCCATGATCCTCCTTCAGTGTATAGGCCGTGTTTGGGAGCACCAGAGGCCTGTTCATGTGTAATTCACAGTTAATATGTCGCTGGTTCCGTTTTTATCCATCGGCGAGGTTGGCCATCTTCTGTGCATCTCACCAATGACCAAGATGATAACATGTTGAAAGAAGCCTTCAGGATTGCAGATGAATGACTTTTTCAGCAGATTATGAGTGACAGTTTTTCAATGTACTGTACGTCATTCAGAGTTTTTAGCTGCGTGGCAGGTGTAATTACATAATTATACATCAGTGATTAACAAAAGTCCCGCTGTTGGACAACTCAAATTGTTGTATTTTGCTCATTTATAAAACTGGATGTTAAATTATTAAATTAATTGATGCTTGTTAAAGTGCAGCAGACTCTTTTTCCAGGCAAAGTTACCACCACACGGTTTCAAGATGTCGTCTCACTTTGTTTGACAGCTTGTTGAAATGGCTTGTTTGTCAAGCAAGGAGCTGGTTCCTTCTGCCTGTGGACTGTCCTTTGACTCTCTTGTGGCCTTCTGTGTGCGGAGCACTCAATCTGAAAAGTCCACAATAAAGACAAGTGTTTTTTCAAAAACCGTCGCTAATGAAACCCAGCTGTCAGAAACAGCTGGGGCTTTTCTTGATGTTTTCAAAAAAGATCAAAGCTCACCTCTATGGCAAACATGCTTTGTAGTTTTTCTTTTTTGCCCCATTTATGCTCGGTGCCTCAGCGGCCTGCTCCATACTCAACCCCGTGATCGCCTTTGATTGGAAAAGGAGTCAGGCATCACGACTGACTAGCGACAAAAGATGGAATCTAAATTGGCCATGAAAATGGTAGATGATTCAAAAGAATGAAGAGTCTTGACTGAAATCGATGTCTTAATAAAAATTGTTTAGCGGTAAAATGTAACAGCGTGGGCTTGGCTTCGTTCCTCCCCGGGGACTTCAGAAATACTGCTTTTCTCTTCATTCCATTTTGCTTCTTGGTCACTGCAGCAGACACTTCATTTTCCTCAGGTGACCCAGGTTTAGATGAATGGAGTGTCAATAAAAACCATTAAAGTTGCATAAAGAGACAGATAATACACTCCTGTAGCATGGAGAGGGTACAGAGTCTGCTGACTGGCAGTTAACTCTACTGTTTGCCGGTTAGGAAACATTAAGGATCTGGGACTTCCACCCTGGTTGTACTGTAGCTACTTTAGCATTTATTTTCTTTAAGAGAGTCCTAATGTCATTTATGAAGACCTCTGTTTTAACAGGTGACATGATGGCTCAGTGGGTGACAGTCGCTTCAGCATTGTGGGTCTGAACCCCTTCCTTGCTTTCTGTGTTTGGAGTTTGCATGCTCCCCCCGTGTTGAAGTGGGTTTCCTCAGGGTACTCTGGTTCCTGCCGCAGTCGGAAAAAAATGGTTTAGGCGAACCGGTTTGCCATGATTGCCCATTGTGTGTGTGACTGTTTGCCCTGTGATTGACTGGCATCCTACCTTGTATCCTGTGTTAATGGCACTGTGTCCCTGTTCTTGGTAAGTAATCATGGAAAATGGATGGATAAAAAAGTAACGCAAAGTGTTATCATTTGTGTCTTAATGTTTTATTTGTTTCCTTGAAGACGAGACCTTGGACGAGGAGAGTGAAGATGATGACGAAAATGACAGCTTCGACTACGTGAGTGGTGTGGGATTCAGTGAGGGGGAACGGTGGCTGCTGCATCTGTTTCCTTGTTAATCTCCAGTAAATGTGGGAAATGTGACACCATCTGGCTCATGTGTTACTTTGAGTGTTTATGACGAGGGGACGGGGGGGTAGATCGTCTCTTCGTGGCCATCCTCCGCTCGACTCCTCACTGGCCTCCGGAGTCTTCATAATCGGCTGTCACACCACCCTCCTCCGCATGCAGCTAAGGAATCCCACGGTTCATCCCAATGCCACCCCCTGCTGGTCATACGTGGCTGTGTGCGGAAGTGACTTTCTTGAACGTGCTGTGCCTTTTTCGCCCCTACTATAAGAAGGTGGTGGGCCGTGGGGGGAGGAACTGCAGTGTGAGATAGAGGTGGGCTGGGCTAGGCTGGTATCGTATGGTGCCTTCGGCAGGAAGTGGCCCTCGGTTGCCAGACACCGCTGCTGACGAATGCAAACAGCAGCTAAAGACAAAATATAAAAAATGAGGTATTTTATGGTGTCTACGAATTTTATGTACCTCATTGATTTCTTAGTGTAAACACAACTGCTGTAGAAATCATTTTAAGTTATTAGATGAACGCAACTTAGCTGAAAATAAAGTTTATCAGAATAATCAGTCTGACTAGCATTGCCGTTTGCTTACTAGCTATTACTCTGTTAGTTTATGGGTTAACAACAACATATGCCCATCCTTTGGCTTACTGGTCTGTATGAATGATTATGTCCATTATTTAAATGAATATAAAATAATAGAACATTATTTGTTTACATGCCTGCATTGAAATGTAATCTTTACTGATTTATTCAGGGCATGTGGGTTTTCGGAATTTGTGTTTAAGTCCATGATGGGTTTAAAGTAGCCGCCTAAATCAATGTGTTTATTCGGGTAGTTAAGGTCAGTGTAGTGTGATATTTGTGTTATTGGATGCATGCTGATGTGTGGAGTCCTCCTTCAGTTCCTGTCACATGAGACACAGCAAGCTGTAGGGGTAGGGGAGGGTGGTCTCGATGCCTGCAATGTCCCCTTGCCCAGCACATGCACATTGCCCAGAGTGATGCTGTAGCAAGCACTAAGAATGTAGAAATTCACATAAAGTGTGAATTTCCTGGGTTTGATGGCAGTGCCTGGGATGTTGTTTTTACAGAAGCTGGCCACACTTCAGTTTCTCTGGCTTATTGCTGCACAGAGCTGCCCACATGAGCCATCAGTGATATTTCAATTATTTCTGCTTTTCTATTTCCTTATTCAGAAGTTATTGAGGAGGGCGCTGGTGCGTGTCCTCTGCAGAGAACCCCCTGCTTCTCAGATAAGCGGGGACGGAGCGAGAGCGTCAGAATCGGGCAGAAAAGTGGCACACACCTCGCTGGTAAGTGGCGGCCCTCTCGGTGTGCTCCCAAAATCCACTGATCCTCACAGGTTACTTACCCTGGTTCTGTACCATCACCTGGGACAGCTATACCCATAATGCTCTTTGATTCTTTCGAGTTTGTAAACATCAGCAGTTACAAGCTGCCCAGCCCTGCTCCTCGATGGCTTTAGAGAACACGTTTTAATTAGCAACTACGGCCTCAAGTCAGGTGTCTCGACTCATTTGCTTTGTCGGTAATCATGTCAATAAAGCAATAAGGAGCTGAGGCTGGGTAACTAAGCCTGCTTGACAGAATGTTGGCAGAAAATGTTGTGTTCGTGTACTTCTAAATGCTTTGTTGAAAAGTCAGTCAATTAAAATTTCTATTCAATATTAATATTTAAATATTCATGGTTATTAGTCATGTTACTCTTAATTGCCTTTAATTAAGTTGGGGCAGTTTGCATCAGTGACAAATTAAAGGGAAAACTGTAGTAATATGTGCCGAAAATGGGCCAGAGTGCTGCCCCGGACAGGCTGTGGACGCGGCCAGCTCTCAACGGACACCAGGAGCTGCTGGGCCGGTACGTGAGGTTGTGTCCGGAGCTCCAGGATGATTTTCAGGTAGGGGCCTCCCCTCCATATTGGGGATGGAGTGTGCTCAGCGCGGCCCCCTTGGGCTGGTTCTGACAGCGTGATCATGTTTGAGTTATAACGGGGGTGGCTCCGCTTCTGTGGTGTCAATGAGTCATTTATGCTCAAAGGTCTAGGAGAGGATGCTTATTGGCTGTTCTGCGACGTCAATGGCTGCAGATTTTCACAAGATTGTTAAAATTGGATGAAGACCAGGTTCAACTCCATAATATGAAGTTTAGATTACAGTGTTATCGATCAAAAGAGTTTGGTGCTAGTTTCCTTTCCGTAAATGCTGTGCCTTCAAGTATGATGCAGGTTATTGAAAAACGTGCACTATGTAAACTGTGCAAGTACTCTACAGTGGCATTAATAACACTCTGTAAATGCATTTTCTACACTGTGACCGACTGGTTGCGTGTTCTTAATGTGAACTGCCAACCCTTTGAAGAAGGAAATAATCGATCGGGCTTTTATACCTGATGAAATGGTGGGCTTGCTTGCTGCCAACTCTGCCTGCTGCTTTCCGTCCTGAGTAATGCTCGGTTGAAAAAGGATGGATTCTGCCGTGACTCCTCAGGTGACACACAGCCATATAAATGGAGAAATCGTAAACACAGGTGACAGTTCACGCTGGACGAATATCACACGGGTCCACGGGGTGACATGTGCAGCTGCCTTTTTGTCTCTCAGCCATTAAAGACAGCCTTGGTCTTCCTGATGTGTGTGTGGCCATAAGCCTGGTAATGTTCTCCTTTACCAGACACATTTATGCTTATACTTTCGTTTAGCTACCAACTACTCATCCAACACAGGGTCAATGGAGCCTATTCCAGGAAGCATAGGGTACAAGACCAGGGAACTGCCTGGATGGGATACACACAGATAAACATCACCTAGCTGCATGTCTTTGAACTAAAGCAGGAAACCCTAATACCTGGAGGTACGCATGACAACACTGGGAGGAGGCAGGATATGAACCCCCCCCAACCCTGGAGGTGCAAAGCAACAGCCCTACCTACTCATTAACCGAGCCGGCATGATGTTTTGTATAGGCTATTTTAAAATTAAGAAATATGTGAAAGAGTACGATTTTCACTATTTTGGGATTCATTTCCTGGTATGGCTAAATGTCAGTTTAATCTGCTATCTCCTTATATGTAATTATTCAAGACACGAAACCAAAAGTGACTTGTAACTGATATCAGCAGGTAGGTTGTTTGGGTCCCTGGAACATTACCATCTTTTATGTGGCAGTAGTTGTAAATGGTCGTTAGGATGAGATGAATTGGTGATTCATTTTAACGTTTCATTTTCGGAAGCGGGTTGGGGGACCATGGTGGCTCAGTGGTTAGCACTGTCATCTCGCACCTGTTGGGGGTTCGATTCCTGCCTTTGGCTATGTGTGCGTGGAGTTTGCATGTGCTTCACAGATTTTCTCCAGGTACTCCGGTTTCCTCCCGCAGTCCAAAGACATGCATTATAGGCTATTTGGTGTGCATAAATTGCCCAGTGTGTGTGCACTATAATGGGTTGGCACCCTGTCCAGGGTGTCTCTCACCTTGTGCCCTAAGGCTGCCTGGGGTAGGCTCCAGGCCCTCCCCAAACCTGAATAGGATTAAGGTGTTTGCAAAATGGGTGGATGAAGCAGGTTGTAGTTAAATATCTCTGTGTGCCAATAGACGAATCTTGAAAACAGTTAGATGAACATTTTAACATTAACATAGGTCAATTTCATCGGTATCCTTTTGTCAATGGCCGTTATCTGCTGCTTTCTAAGGCATTATTTTAATATAATTTTAACACAAAATGCTACAAGAAATACAGAGAGCATTTTTAATTTGCTTTCTTCTACTCTTCATGAAAGAATATCCCCTCTGGATGTAAATATGCCTACTATATCTCTCGGGCAAAATGTCTTCTCTCCCCTGAGCTGCTTAAAGCGCTAGTCTTCATTTCTGATTTAAAAAAAATTGTGCCTGTTGTCAGATCTTGAATGAGTGCTCAGGGTGTTGGCTTCCTGCAGTGGAGGCCGCAAAGAAGCTCCTTTAATTGCACTTTTGATTGGGAGGCTCAAGTGGAGAACGCTGGCTTTCCTCCTGTGTGACCTTCACACTTAATTAAAAAAATGGTAATGGGGTCGATTCTGAGTCATATGACACATTTTTAAATAAGGAATATAACAGTCGTAATTTTTCCCATGTTAAACTATTTGCCGTGGCTTTGCTAATTAAATAACACCTTCAGATTAATTCCCTATTTCGCAGAGTTAATATGGAGTTAATATTAAGGGGATCCCATGGAAATATAAAGCCATATTGCGTTTTCTCAGCGTTCGTTATATCAGCTATTTGTTGAAAGCAAAACAGAAGGAGATGGCATTAATTTGATTTCCCTTTATATTGATGTACGACTGGTAATACCCTGTCAGTGCTGCTTATCCAAAATCACTACTTTAATGTTGAGGTCTAGCACTGCTCTGCACTGTGCAATCAACCTTATTGTGAGCATCACATGGTCATGGCCCGCGTGGTCTCGTTTGTTCTGTTTCCTTTTATTATGACCCAGGTGGGCCATAACCGGGGTGGGCTTCCTTACATTCTGATGCAGCGCTATGGTTTCATGTGCCTGGATAATGGTGTGTCAGATCTGAATTTGGAGAGAAGTATCTGGTGAGGGAGGGATATGAATACTTTTGGAGGTTTTCTCTGCAAACATTTATCGTCATAAAGTCACTGATCACACATACAGGTACATATCTGTGAGGCAGAAACTGCCATCATTTTCACCATGATTATGGTGCGTGTATTTATTTATAGACTATATGATTTTTATGATTTTTTTTGTCCATTTTTTCGGATCTTTTTTTCTTTTTATAATATTGTAGGAATCTTGTAGGAGTTCCAGAGAGGATTCTGTCGTTTGTTTGGTGTGACCTGCCGAGATCATTCGAACAGCACGTCTGAGAGTTTACAGAGATCCCTGGGACAACACTGACGGATCTAAAGGCTTCTCTTGCCTCAGCTAGATCGGTGATCCTGGCTCCATTATGAGGACAATAGGGTGAAAAAGGGACACCTGGCAGAGTGGTAAAGTTTGCCAGAAACCTTCAGAATGATCCTCCAGTTTTACAGCAATCTCTGATCAGAAATGTCAAAAGTGCAATTCTCTAGTTCACAAGAGCATTGTATTTTGATAATGACATGTATCTAATTATGTGTATCCCGAAGACAGTAAGTGTGGTGCAATGGGAATCGTGACATTCTGAGGTCAATATCTAGCGTTAGCTTCCAGTGTGTACCAGCTGTGTCTGAATGTGTAAACTCAGCATCTTTGTTGTTATAAAACATGAGGTAATGCAGACTTAGCACTTCCTAATGCAATCCAGGTCACCCCCATATGTAAAATTAAGTAAATTGCAATCAATAAACAATCAATCGTACGCATTTGCGTCCATTTTAAACGGCGCTATCTGGCCTGCATTAGCTGCTCTATATCAGGTTACGACCGCAGAAGCACTGAAGTCTGTCTTTTTTAGATTAACCTAATTACCTAGTTGCTAGTCAGCAGAAGCTTTTATCTGTGGTGACTTCCGTGGTTCTCATGTTATCTGTTTTAGCTGCCGAGTTGGTTTTAGTGCAGCACTTAAACTGTCATGGGATTGGACCCGTAAAATTTTCCTAAATTTTAGTAGTCCCGTCAGATGCTTAAGTCATAGTTAGATCACTCAATTGTGTGCTTTGCTAGGCTTCAGTATGTTGGCGTAGTAAAAATGGGTCTTGAATTGGGCATTTTTTCCTAACTCATTCTTGATCAATGCCATAATGCGTGTAGCACAGTTATTTGCTGTTGTGTATTGACTAAAGTAAGAGCAAGGAAAGACAAGGAGGAGTTCTTAAATGCTCAATGCAAAGAAATAGAAGAGGACAATAAAATGGGAAAAA
>JAACJT020002810.1:0-11178 GCA_009936485.2 Gymnarchus niloticus | reverse complement strand
ACCCCCTACCCCGTGGCTTAGGCCCTCCATAAGTGCTGGTTTGAATCACCACAGCCTGGTCTGTAGGAAATCAGCAGTAGGCTATTAGTAGTCCCTGGTCGCTCAGCATCAATAATGCATGCTGTGTTCGAGCAGGCGGACTGTTAATGAGCCTGCTTGGGCTTAATAAGCGGCCCCAGGGCATTTTGCCGGTTCTCTCGCGGTGATTATGGCACCGTGAGGGATGCCCGTGAAAGGGCTTCCGTTTGTTTGGCTCCTGCTTCGCACCACCTGTCAGAGGCACAGTCGACTCCGGTCACGAGGTGAAGGGGTCAGTCACATGACTGCAGGCTGTGTGTGCCTGAGAGGTGGGTGTGGGATAGGCGTGTGTCTGCTGCCATGGAGCCCCGAGCTCCCCCAGCGAAGCAAGTGATTCGTGGCAGCTGAACCTGTCTGGAGGATAACAGATGGAGATGCTAAAGTGCGGTGGGCTTTGGTCCTGGAAGAGCACGCTGGGTCACCTCCGAGTCGGCTGGTTCTCCCCACCCAGGCTGGGGGACACATCGGCTCCCCACAGTGATAATGAGATCCCCCCCCCGCAACTCAAAAGCATGCATTTAGCTGAATGGTCGGCTGTTGGTGAGTGTGTGTGAGTGCTGTAAGGGACTGATCACCCATCCAGGGGTCTCTAGCCTTAAACCCTGTGAGGGACTGACCACCCATCCAGGGGTCTCTAGCCTTAAACCCTGTGAGGGACTGACCACCCATCCAGGGGTCTCTAGCCTTAAACCCTGTGAGGGACTGACCACCCATCCAGGGGCCCATCAGGCTCTGAATGACCCTCTAGTGGAATAGTGGCTGAAAGACAGATGGATGGAGAATCTGCATAAACAGTTCAATAAGTTAAAACGTGTAATGCAGTCTAATGCATATAAATGTTGATATTACTGCAAACATGTCTCTTATTTATTAAAATAATAATGATTAGCATTATAGTTTATTAGTGACAGTAAGATAAGATTTAATGGCTGGTTTTTGCTCAGTTGGTTTTCTTTCAACATGATGTTAAGAGAACGTGTCCTACGACGATGTGGGATATGCTAATTATGATAATTACTGTCTGTATCTTATGTGGGTTGATGTAGGCAAGCGTGAAAAACGAATACTGCTTAAATCCACACGTAATGCAACTTACTCAGCAGCTGAGAGCCATTTGGTTCAACTAGTAGCTGTCATGCAGATGCTGTATGTTTACTTGTGTGGTTGGTGTGTGTTTAGATTGTGTGTTTAACAGGCACCTCGCCTGTGTTTTCAAGTGCCATGCCTGAGCACTGAAATGCTGCGGCTTCTTCTGTGATGAAGGATGAGAAGTTTATCTTGAAGTAAAACATGCTCAAAGGTGTTGATTGTCATTTACAGGTGGGAATAAGTCGCATAAAGCAAGATGTGGTGAGTAGGCAGATTGAAGGCTTTTCTGAAAATGACTCTAACGATCACTGAGATAGATATAGTAATATTCAGAAGTATGCCATATTTAGAACCCAGCAAACAGAGAACATTCCCTCAACGTCCAGTAACGTTCTCATTACGTTCTTAACGTTCCTTTTTAACGTACCTGTAACGTTCACGGTTTGCTGGGAAGAAAATGACCAGAAAAAAAGTCATTTAATGAAGGTAATCAAAAAATACGTCAAAGGAATCGTTTTAAAGGAGAGAAACGTGTTATATTCTTCACAGCCTTATCTCACGATGGCCAAACGAGGGCTGCGGCTTTAACTCACGTCTGGCTTAAGCACAAAAATGGATTCAGGACCCAAATGACATCCAGCGTCTACCTTCCTCACACCTCCTCATGACGGCTTCTTTGTGTCTCTCATCCTGGCCGTCTTAATGATTATTTCTCTGACTCGTCTTTTGTCTTTTTCTAAATCTTCCTCTTCCTCCTCTGTCTCAGCTTTTGACCCTCTATCTCTGTCTCGTTCTTTCGCTGCATCTCATATCTTCCTCCCCCTGTCTCACCTTCCCTCCCTCACTCCCTGTCTCATTCTCTTCCTCCCTCTTTCTCCCTGTCTCTTTTTCTCTTCCTCCCTCTCTTCCTCTCTTTCACTGTGGCTGTTGTCCTACCTTACTCTTTCCCTCTCCCGATCTCTCCCTCCTCACTGTATATACACGGGTATCCATGGGTAGTCATGCTTGACAAGTAAATTTGTTCCAGCTCTGGAGCGAAAATGGCGTAATAATATAACACAATTCTCTTCAATATTGTTCAGCTCGCAGGGGAAACACCAGGCAGTCATAGCACACTTATCATTGGCTGTAACTGCGTGTATTTAATAATCGGGTATGTTGATCCACGGACTGCTTGTCCAAGGGCATTCTGGGAGACAAGCTAAGTGTTGCTTGGTGAGAATTGTTTCAGTAAAAAACAGCTTTATAATTGCATAAAGAGTCCAGTTTAAAGCCCCATGACAGTTTGCTCACAGCTATCGCATAATGTAATAGTGAGAATCGATTTTGGAAAAAATAGAAACGGCTTTGTAATTAAGTAAAGAGCCTAGTATTAAAGCCTCGTAACCATCTGCTAGCAGCTATGGCACGATGTTCTCGGGAGAAAGGATTTAGTTAAAAAAAAAGCTGCTGTATAATTAGGTAAAGAGTGGAGTTTTATGTGTTGTAACAGTTAAAGAAGAGTGATTCAAGGCGATGTGCAGAAGAAGTTGATTTGGGGCTTAGGTGACCTGGACGATGGTGTTGTTGGCTGACAGACTAGATGTTATTAATCACAGAAATCCAAAGAAGGTGGACAGAAAGTTTCACTTGTTGGCTCAGCTCACCAAGGGACAGCTGACCAGCAGACGCATGTAGTGGCTGAAGGTAAGGTTTTAATACATGAGGCCCCCAAGCTTAAGTAACAGTAACAACATTGCATCCAGAAAAATTCGGTAATGAGGAAAATCAGGTACATGTCACTACATAAATCTGAGGCATTGCTTGGATTCCAGCTCGGACTTTGTCACTCCCAGAGGTGTGATGCCTTTTGGAAGGAAGAATAAGGACACTTGGCTCTCTTGTGCTTGTGTTAGAGCTGCTGAGGCTCTGTTCTGTTCCTGTACAATGTCCATTAAGCTGGAAGGCCAAAGGTGTGTTCTGCCTGGGTGCTGTGTGCTGGGTGGTGAACCCTCGGTCAGCTACGGCAGGATGGCTTTATGGGGCCTCACGGGGCCTCACACGTCAGGGGCTCGAGGGCAGAAATCAGCTGCTGCTGTTCTTTGATCAGTTTCATATTTTTCCATCTCAGCTTCAGTGGTTTTCCCATTCTGTGTCAAACACGGTTACCCATGTATCCTCTCAAGCTTGTGTTTTTTTCTTTACGTAAGACGGGACGTCCCATTTCTGGAAGTTCAGATATTCCTTCTGTTACCTGTCACCTTGCTAGTGACACTGATTGCTGTTCCGTGGGAGGCGTTCAGGTGGGGGGACAGATGGAAAAGTGAGGGCATTGCCTCACAGCATCGCCATGTAATCATGCTCAAGCCACACGGGTTCACAGACAGGACCTCCTGATGATGTAGCGAGAGGTATTTCAGGGGCCAGCAGGTAGATCAGAGACGCTCCACTTCAGTGCCTTTGAGGGAGACACTGGCCCTGAATCGATCAGGGAAATGTGTGATGGCACAGACGCAGGTACACGATGTCACCCTGCATTCTAGGTACTCAATCGCTGGCAGTCACAGCCTGTCATCTTCCAGCATCTTCCCGCATCTAAGCAGCTCCACACGTTTCTCTCTCTCCACTCTGTCATCCTCCTTCATGCCGCCTGAGATTGTGCATCTTGAATCATTTACACCGGGATGTTCAGGCGATTTACTTTCCAGGAGTGGATCTCATTTCACAAAGAGGGCCTGAATTCTCTCGGGGTGGGGTGGGGAGGGTGGATTCAGAACCACACTGAACCATAATTTTGAACCACAGTGCCCCCTATTGGGTCAATGATAACACTTCATTGGCATCCTCCTGCAATCCTCCCCTCCACACCAGACATGCACTCTAGGAGGTGGCTCATGTTCCATGCCTGCTCCTAACATCTAACTTCAGGGTCAGTCCTACAAGATCATTCAGTAGTGTTTTATCTTGATGCTACAGACATCTGTGCACAGTCCAGGGCTGAAGTGGGGTGTGTGTGTGTGTGTGTGTGTGTGTGTGTGTGTGTGTCCATCTTAAACAACTGACAGGTGTTTTAAATGAAAGTGCTTCTCCCCTGTGTGACAGATTTCACTTTTTCCAGCTTTGGCTGGTTGACGTGTTGGAGGTGAGATCATCACCATAACCCAGAAATGGGAGTGGGTGTAGTTGGTCAACGTGCCGAGCAGGAAGGGTGCAGTCAATGAGCCTTAGAACAAGTCAGGGTGGGGCCTTTAGAAGCAGCAGGGAATGGTTATTGCTAACGAGGCAACGAGTCCCTCAAAGAGAGGTGGAAACACTGCTTGTTCACAGATTGGTTTCTCTCAGTCTCATGACTGAGTACTGCAGAGGATTCAATGTGAAGCTCGTGTGACGATGATGACCAGACTGAGTACTGCAGAGGATTCAATGTGAAGCTCGTGTGACGATGATGACCAGACTGAGTACTGCAGAGGATGCAATGTGAACCTCGTGTGACGATGATGACCAGACTGAGTACTGCAGAGGATTCAATGTGAAGCTCATGTGACGATGATGACCAGACTGAGTACTGCAGAGGATTCAATGTGAAGCTCGTGTGACGATGATGACCAGACTAAGTACTGTAGGTTCTAGGTTTGCTGTAGTATCTGGAGCAAAACTCAAGATGTGATTAAACCCTTGAGCAAAGCCCTCAACACCACCTACTCCAGGGGGCAGTATCCTTGTTAACCCTGCTGTGACACTAGTTAATCCTGCTGTGAAGCCAGCTGATACCTGTATGACCACAAGCTTTTGTCCCTGCATATTACTTTGGACAAAATCTAAATAAATAAATGTGATTATTTGTGGCCTTTTGTTGGTGAGAACTTCACTTGGTCATATTAGTTAGGTAAGACTGACTCATTGGTGGTGAAATTGGATCGTGATCATAGGCAAAGTGAGTACTGGTCTAGACTGGTCCAGAGTGGTCTACACTGGGATTGACTGAGGTCCAGGTCTCTACGGTTAACACTCCTGGAACAATTTTTCTTTTATAAAACGGTCTCTGTAAGCCAAATGTCAGCATGTTTCACTGAGTGCTGTGCATGACTGGTCTTTGCTGGTATTTGGTGGATTACATTAATCGTGCTTGTTCACTCTGATCAAATCTCCCATGGGGGGGGCATCGTGCTGATTAATGCTCGTTAGGAGAGCATGTCTAATTGCACTGAATTTGTGCTCACCGACAGGAGGCGTTGGGGCTTGATGGTTACCTCCTTTCATAGTTCACTGTCTTCCAGGCGACAGCATGGAGGTTTTCAAACTAAGAGAGCTTTGAAAACCACCACTCATCTTCCATGGATTGCGATATTCTTGCTTCTGGCCTTTGGAGACAAAGGAGTTTGGTGTGAGTACATGTTCTTAGCCTCCATGACCTCTGAGCTTTGGGGAATGTGCTCCTCCATTAAGATGCCATCCTGGGCCAGTCATCTGTTGCAGGTGTCTGGTGAGTCTGGCTCATTAGTGTACGTTTCTGATCAGGGGGCAGCATGGAACAGATCCCTTATCGTCGACCCACGAGAGCTGTTTTAATCTCTCTGCTCGTCTGTCTCTCTCTAACTATTGATCCTGCTTCATCAGTCACTGCAAGTACCAGGGGGATCGTGGAACCTGCAGGGGCAGCGAAAAGCAAAACAGGACAGATTGACAACTAATCCTGATGGGGCTGGAGATACAACAGGGGTCAGGGAAAGCATGGAGCAGGATAACAAGGGGACTGAGCTTGGTTATAGTGAGGATAGAAGGAGAACCATCAAGAAGATGGGAGGAGTCAAAGGAAAGACTTTACAGGCAAGCAGAGTTCCAATACACGGGCACAGCTGTCAATCAATAATCCAGCCAATCAAATTAAGGCAAAAGAAACCGTCAAACAGAATACAGTGGAGATCACATGCAGCACGGCGCCGTCACTGCATGGTAAGCCACACGGGGAGGTTATATACAGCGTTATATACAGACCCACACTGCGTGGCTGTAAGCTTATCACTGGGGGGGCGGGACGTGACCGCCACACTGGGGGGGGTGCGGGCTGAATCCCGTGAGAGAACAGCGTTACCTGGAGACACTACTTGTGCCTTTGAAGCACCTGTGCCGACGCGTGGCATTAGGCAGAGGTGCGGTGTTAGTGAGAGGGATGTCAGATGGCATGTCGTCTTGCAGCGGCTGAGGAAGTCACCTCAGAGATGTCAAGTCAAACCCTCCAGGTATATTTTTATTTTCAAAACACATCATTATCAACAGCGATGCGGCTGAAAAACATCAGTCCAAAGTATTTCTTTTACTTTGGCTCTCCTGTATGTGACATCACAGGTTAAATGTGAATCCAGGTTTAGCAGGTTTAAAAGCCCCTGGTTCCCTGACCCGAGGCCCACAGGTGTGGGTTCCTGACCCGCTGCCACTGATTTGTTCTATTGATGCCACCCGAGAGCCTGACCCTATGGGTGGTTTGGACTGTGTTCCCAGAATTCCTGCCTAAGCTACGCCCATCTTACCCACAGGGCCTGATGTGATGGTGTCGATGTGCTGGGCTGGTTAGCGGCTGAGTTATTGGCCTCTCTAACGATGACAGGCTGCCCTTTCACCTCTGACCTACCGACGTGAGTCACTCCACGTGACCCGTTTCGATATCCCGGTCATAGCACCGTCTTCTCAAAAGCAGTTCACTCACTCCGTCCTCTGTTGGTTCCTTCAATCAGGTTTCTGCTTGTGGAATAATGGAATGACCCCACTGTCCCCAAGGTGAAGCAGGACTGCAAACCTGTGATATTCTTGGTGTTTGTTTCCTTTTTGCAGAGAATGTTGACCAGCTGGGCACCATGCAACATTTACCTACCTGAGCCTGTCAGAACTGCAAGTTCAGTGCAACAAATCAAAAGCTAGTGTGAAGTGTGGGGTCCTGCCAGGGCTTGCTAGCTGACCCACAGAGAGTTTCCCTTCAAGTTCACACTACCCTCAAACACACACACTCCTCACTACGACTTGCTATTGTTGCTGACTGCTGCCGTTGCCTGGCAACACTCGGCTAATGATGCCGCTCCCTGAACAAGAGGGAGCAGAGGGCAGGCGTGGTCTTCGGCGGGAATGGGGTGCCCGTCTCCCCACGTAAAGAAGGCTTGTTATCTTAAATATCGACAAGCAGCCCTACCAGGGTCCTTGCATCTTACGCTGATCTGACCTTTGCCAAGGTCTTCTGGTTCTTTCATATCAGGCCAGGCAGTTGACCCACTTACTGCTTTATGTAACTGCTAACAGCCAAGCTTTACTCAGGATCCCCGAGCAGCACTTTATCTTTGGGATATTTACATCTTTACTTCGAGAAAAGACAGCAGATAACCGTTTGACTAATGGGGGTGTCAACATAGGGGCTGAGCGTTACATCACCCAGTCAATAAAATCCACACTGTGATTGGTCTTTGCCATAATAGGAGCTACCTATTGTCTGTGGCTCTCGTAGGCTATTGGTCTAGTTGTGACCATTCTGAATGGCCAGTGTGTCTCCCTTAGGTTTTCACCATCATCAAGCTTGGGGCCAAATCCCATGGACGTCCATCTCCTGCACTGTCACTGTGAGCGGTGGGGATTTTGACATCAGAAAGTCTTAAATGGAGGGTGGGGGCTTCATTGTGTTCATGTGCTTGTTGGTGTGAGGCTCCTCCCACTTTCCTGGAATTGTTCCAGGTGAGGTGGCTTAGTGACAGGGGAAGCAGAATGTCACTCTGAAATTCTGTCGCTCTGTCACCCTGTCACCCTGTTGTCCCATCATCCCTTTACTCTGTCGGTTCACCGGTCTGTCAGTTTGGCACCCTGTCACCCTGTCCTATGTCCACCTTGGCTCCTCGATTCCTCCGAGTTCTAAATGTATCAAAGTTTTGCTCCACGTACTTCCGTGTCAGTTATGCTTGGTCCTCACGAAAACCCGAGTTACAACCCAGGACAACTCTTTGTTTCCAACACCACTTTTCTTTCAAGAACCGTAGATAAAATTCTGATGTAGTTTAAAAGAAAACTCGTTCTCCAGGGAGAACGGCTGCTTTGCATACCACAGAGGTTTCAGAGCCACGCTGCTCTGCTGTCCTTGACCAGACCAGGACTGTGAAGTGCTTGCAAAGGGACAGCCACACGATGGTCAGGGTGGGAAAGGGTTAAAAGGGGGGGCAAAGGAAAGTCAGTCCTGATACCTGATTAAATGACCTGAACTTACTCAATACTTGTATCTGTCTGTCTGTCTGTCTGTGAGGGAGATTACATGCTGAAGCTCTCAGCCTTGGTCAGGTGTCCATTGTAGCCTTTTTTTCCATCCCATCAGCCCACTGACGTGCACTGAATGTTAATGCGGATGACCTGCTGAATGGCTCTCTGATCCGGTTTTATCAGGAAGGCGTACAAATTAGCATACGGGTGCGTCGCGCCCGTCAGCCCACTGTAAAGGGCATTCTCAGGGGGCACTTACTCATTGTGGGTTGAAGTGAGCAAGAGAAGAACCGTGTCCCTGCTTCATCGTTTCAGGGTAGAGTGGCCCCTTGTTCACGAGCAGAGTGGTCCAGGTGAAAAATCAGTCAGCCTGGCCGAACATGCCCCAGTGTGTAGAGAGCTCTGTCCTGGACATGGCTGAAGAGCCGGCCGTGCCCCAGTGTGTAGAGAGCCCTGTCCTGGACATGGCTGAAGAGCCGGCCGTGCCCCAGTGTGTAGAGAGCTCTGTCCTATCGCTGATGAACACTGAGGCTTCACATTCTTCCAGGCTTCCAGAAATGAAACTCTCTCCTTTTGTTTTTCTAGTACCTTCCACAGGGACTCTTTTCAGCTTGCTCTTCCTCACCGTCTGCTTTGTATCCTTCACCAGGCTCCTTCCTGGATGCAGCTGGCCAGAAGGGTGGAGTTACGAGGATGGGGACGGGCTCTTTCTCTTCCCTGGTCAGCGTGAGCCCCCAGCCTGGGCTTCCTGGCCACCAGCCCCTCCTTGAGGGCTTCCTCCTGCATGAGACCCTGCTCAGCAAAGACTTTCAAGGAGACCAGCAATTTTTTGATGGCATGGAGGGAAACCCCAGCTCCAGTCACACGGTGTCACACGAGGACGCCCCCGCCTTCTCTGATGTGGCAGCCACCACTGTCACAATGGCAGCCATGTCCCTGGCGGAGGTGAAAGGGGACGCTGTGATGATGCCTACTGGTACTCCAACCAGGTCAGAGGTCAAAGGGAGCTTCTTAACAACCATGAGGATGCTGGTTACCACAGAGTTCTTAACCACCCCTGTCACGCATACCTCTCTCTCACCTGATACGGTTGCCATGCCAACTAGCCCAGCTCCACCCACACTCACCACTCCAGCGAAGGAGCTTGCGGTGGACCAGGAAGAAGCTGTGGCAAATAAAAGCAGTGGTCCCATCCGTGAGGCGATGACTACATCACCACCACCATCACCGCGAGGCGTACAAAAGAAAACCGCGGAGCCCACCTTTGTGAAGACGACAATCGCTGTGACAGAGCAACCTCCGGGTACGGAGTCCTTCCATTGATCTCTGACAGCCTGCTGTTGTAGAAGAAAGAGATGAAAATGGTCATCATTTTTCCTCTTCCGGTACAAAGCCAGCATCCGTCTGTAAGCACGGAATGGGATGTCAGGTTGTGCCTCACAAAGTAGTAAACCTGAATGGGGTGATCATGTCAGAAACTTTCATGGTGCTTCTTTGTCTTTACAGCTGCTTGTGGCATCAATCTGACTGCCCCAGATGGTTTCATCAAGGCAGTTCTGAGTGACAGTGGATCGGACTGCACCTACACCGTGACAGTCTACTTGGGCTACGGAGTGGAGATACAGGTCAGTCCCTGTCTGGGTCATGAGCTGACGCTGGAGGTCTGAGAGGAGAAACCGTGGTGATCTCATTGAGGGCCTGACCGTATTCAGGACTGACTGCTTCCCAGAAGGGCCAAAGGCATCTTCACGCAGGTCTGCTTTGATTGACTGTCAGCATCTAGGAAGCAATCCTGCAGGTACCTCACAGCTTCATCTTCATGACTTTAATTGTCCTCACTGCCCTTCTGCCCCTTAATGACCTTCACATCCTTGCAGGTCTTGTTGACCTCACTGATGTTACTTCTGCTGGTTCTCTGATTCGTTCTTTGCGTCAGAGGAAAATGCCAGCTGTCAGACACCATGTAACCTGTCTGCATGTTTTTCATGTGGCTGACATGCTGAAACACACGTTTCTCTCATTAGTGACAAGGACAATGAGAATTGGGACTCAGAAAAGCAATCATTTTCAAGGACCAGCATAATTAGGGGGCTGAAGCTCTGGGGTGTGGTTTTATGAAATGAAGCAGAAAGTAATTTGTTTTTTGTGTTTTCGTTCAAAGACATCAACAGGAGACAAAACAGGACACATTTTCGATCTGCTTTTTAGATCCAGACTCCAATCATTTATATGTTATGTTCTTCATATTAAACCTGAATGGGAGCTTTCTATTCTGAGCTCATTTTATATTCTCTTGAAGATGTGAATATTAAATTGATGTTTCACTTTACTTTTCATCTGAGATTTTCCAAAGTGAATTACTGCCAAAAAAGTTAAATTTTTAAGAAATCAATTATTGGAATTATGAATAATAATACAGTTGAATTTGAAAACAGATCCAGGTTTAAAAAGGTATGCTGGCTGTAACTGTGAGATGGAAAGGTGTGACTGAGCCTGAGAGGTGTGAAGGTGTGACTGTGACTGACTGAGAGGTGTGAAGGTGTGACTGAGACTGAGAGGTGTGAAGGTGTGACTGAGACTGACTGAGAGGTGTGAAGGTGTGACTGAGACTGAGAGGTAGGAAGGTATGACT
This sequence comes from Gymnarchus niloticus, assembly GCA_009936485.2. Classification (NCBI taxonomy): domain Eukaryota; kingdom Metazoa; phylum Chordata; class Actinopteri; order Osteoglossiformes; family Gymnarchidae; genus Gymnarchus; species Gymnarchus niloticus. The sequence goes on along the minus strand of JAACJT020002810.1, from coordinate 173 downwards.
GAGACTGAGAGGTTGGAAGGTGTGACTGAGACTGAGAGGTGTGAAGGTGTGACTGAGACTGAGAGGTGTGAAGGTGTGACTGAGACTGAGAGGTGTGAAGGTATGACTGAGACTGAGAGGTGTGAAGGTATGACTGAGACTGAGAGGTGTGAAGGTGTGACTGAGACTGAGAG
>JAACJT020002809.1:0-11182 GCA_009936485.2 Gymnarchus niloticus | reverse complement strand
GAGAGAGAGAGCAAGAGAGAGAGAACAAGTGGGAGGTAGGGAGAGAGAGAGAGCAAGACGGAGGGAGGGAGAGAGAGAGCAAGTGGGAGGGAGGGAGAGAGAGAGCAAGAGGGAGGTAGGGAGAGAGAGAGCAAGAGGGAGGTAGGGAGAGAGAGAGAGCAAGAGGGAGCGAGGGAGAGAGCGAGAGCAAGAGGGAGGGAGAGAGAGAGAGCAAGAGGGAGGTAGGGAGAGAGAGAGCAAGAGAGAGAGAACAAGTGGGAGGTAGGGAGAGAGAGAGAGCAAGACGGAGGTAGGGAGAGAGAGAGCAAGTGGGAGGTAGGGAGAGAGAGAGCAAGAGGGAGGTAGGGAGAGAGAGAGCAAGAGGGAGAGAGAGAGAGCAAGAGGGAGGGAGGGAGAGAGAGAGAGAGCAAGTGGGAGGTAGGGAGAGAGAGAGAGCAAGAGGGAGGGAGGGAGAGAGAGAGAGCAAGCGGGAGGGAGGGAGAGAGAGAGAGCAAGCGGGAGGGAGGGAGAGAGAGAGAAGCTGAGATGGTGTTTATGTTTGAGAAGTGCTCCTCAGAACATGCAATATGGCTGGTGCTGGAAGTGCTCCTCCCTGTAACGACATAATGGGGGGTCGGGTAGATAAAAGGGATGGGGCAGCTTCTAGTAAGTGGAGTTAAAATGTAGAAAAAAGACAGAGGCCTCATTTTAAATCATTTCCAGCACCCTGCTGCCTTCTGTCTTAGTGTGGTGAGTGAGACTAAATGACCCCAGACTTCTAAACGAATGCTCCAGACAGACGGTCACGAAAAGATCGGTTATTGCTTTCAGGTTACAGTAGCTCTATTTCTGAGTCACACCCGCTGAGACTTCAAGGCTTCTAGGGGACGTGACTGAGCTGGAAATAATTTCGGTATTGATCAAGATTGAGCGATACTACAAGGTGCCAAGAGAGGTGCAGGACGACTCTCAGCGGAGGTATTTGCCCTCGCCTGGATTTACTCTGCTCCTGCCACTAATGGATGTGAAACAGTGTCAGTGGTTTCCAAACCATCACACCCATTGTGTTGGGGTTTCTTGTTCATATGTGGATGTTTTACCCTAGTCCAAATATATTAGCAGGGCCTGGCGCATGATCTAAAAATATCATTGGCTATCAACATCTTGGCCACACGTTGAGGAAAAGTGATACCCACGGTAGAAGGAGGTCACTCACACCATGCCTCTGAGGGACCTCTGCTCTCCACCAAGAGCTGTACCATGTTCTTCCCATGTGCACAGGAAAGCTGAGGGGCTGTCGGGTTTTATAAGATTGGCAGCCATAACCTTTCTGGGCTAGATGAAGGAGATCTGCTCTGCTAAGGATGGCCATGACCTGGGGTTGGAGTAAGGGGCAGTTGAGAGAATTCAGTGCCACGCGAGTGGAAATGATCACCAAGTGAAAGGCAGTCATGGAAAAAATGGTCAATGTTGACAAACTGAGGACACTTAGTGGGAACACATTCTTTTTGATTGAATTAACATGTAAATACTGATTACCTCGGAATGCATGATTTATCGTTCTTAAGATGTATTTAGATCTTCTTAGCCAAAACAGGAAAATTAAGCCATTATTCTGATGTGTAATGAGAGAATTCTTGTCACTTTAACTACAAGAATAAATCAAAGCGATTTACATTTTCCATGCAGTGCACCGATGTGGCTTTGTGGAAACTGCAGTGTCTGTTTTTGCCATCAGTATTATAAAAGAGTCTGATTGGATTTTAAGACTTTGCTCCCTTTAGAAAGACCTGCATAAAATTAGACTTGGGTGGGAAATTCGGGACTCGTTTTCGCCTCATGATGTGTGCATGCTGTTCTTACGGATGGTACCTATTTATTTACAGCTACCGTACGTTTTGGCTTGTTGTAGTTGTCCTTCTTGAGACTGCTTTCTCCAGGCTATAGATCAGATGAGGCGTTTGGTATTCCAGAGCATGCTACAGACCCATATTTCATTGTGAAGCACTCGTACACTCACACAGCAGATGCGATCTGAGCTGCGTGTCTTTGAATCATTCAAAGTAATGGGGCACCTGGAACAATCCCACCCAAAATCGTGGGGGAATGCATAGACTATACATATAGAGCTAAGGTTAACTTCAGACCGCCAGGAAGCGCGACCCAGCAGTACTGGCCACTGTCATGCTATCTTTAATTACACAGCTGACAATATAATTAACAATAAAATAGGAGTTGTTGCTTCACTAATTATGACTTATACTGCTGTACCGGTAACTGACAACCTGCACATTCATACTTAACAATTAGAGACCCCAGACTAGGATACTAACACATGTAACTAATTAAATAAATTTTTCGTAAATCTGGGCAGACATTTGTTCATCTGCATCTTCCTCACGATCCTGCGTTGTACAAGTTCTACGTTCTTCCCTTGTCTGAGTGGTATGAATGGCACAGCTAGGTATGGGGCCGACGTGTCTGTGGTGAATTCACAGCTTTGCTGGTGAGTGGGCAGTCCTGTCAGTCAGACCGTGGGGATAACCAGGGCAATGAGGGTGAACCAGGATTACTCTTTCTGTATTTCAGGCCAAGCACAGCAGCCTGGTTGCTCGATCCGGTGTCGGATTAATTCTGCAGGGATGAAAATGCATGGCTGAACACGGCTCAGTGTATCTCCCAGAATGTCACTCCTCTGCTGTGGCTCTTGCAGCTGTTGGGAATCCACCTGTTTATCCTCTTGACCAATGCAAGGATTAAAAGCACAAACTTACTGCAAGCTGACAAAACCACGCAGTGCTGAAAATGTTCTGCCTGTTTTTCTGCTTTAGTTCTTGATCTGCTTGAACACAGAGTCGGGATATAAAAAAAGTTTACCTATAACCAGGATTGGATATTTTCTTCGGGTGTAGCGTGTGACCTTTGAGCTTCACTGGCAACCCGAAGCCTTGACATTACAAACTCATGTCCTTCCTGCTGCACTACTCCGTGTAGCCCAGGCTGTAATATATCAGCTTAGCATGAGGTTTATATGCAGCTAGGTCTGTAGGTGGCAGAATAACAGGGTTATATGACGTTCGTCTCTGGCTAAGATTAAATCATTATGATGCATCAATGTGCCTAATTACTCAGGACGACAGCTGTGAGCTCTGCTCCGTCATAACGGGCTGGAAACTTCTAAGTTTAGTCTTTCTGGAGATGATCTTGTTACAAAGCTTATTTATTACTTGGTTCAAAATTGCATTTCAATTAATAGCTTTTATTGGTGTTCCTAATTGAATCTACTGACAATGGCTCACCAGTGCAACTTGTACACTTTTTTGGAGTCTCAGATATCTTCTGACATTACGCTCCATTTTGATAAGTTTTTATGTTAGTCATGCATGATTTACTTCTGATAATTCGTTGGTTGGCAGAGTATAATTAACACTCCAGTTCTACAGTATTTACATGATGCGTACATTTTGTTAAACAGAGCTGGAGTTCTTTAGTCACTGAAGATATTACCCTTCAGTAATACACAATCGTTGTTACAGCATACTGTTTATGAAGGAGGATTCATCTCATTACTCGTGGACTACTTTCAGAAATGTAGTTTGTTTCAGTAGTAAAGAGCAATTTCAGTGTCTCATTTTCCACCTCTGTGATTTCCGCAAGTTTTGCCGTCCTAAGGCATCTTTTTAAATCCAGATTCCTACAGGCCAAAGGATATGCAAAGCAAGACCATACTGACAAAGACACTTGTTGCTGACAGAAAAAAATCTGTAACAGTCTAGTTTGTGAAATGAGCCCTCAGGCAAACATAATGATGATAAATTCTCAACTCCTGGTTAGTTAAGCTGATCCTGGTTAAATATAAATGCACTCTGTATTTATGACATAGAAGCAAACTAAACATTTTATTAATGCAAATGATAACTGGTCACCTGGCGTTTTATTAATGTACAGGTTCTGTTTTCCACAAGCTTCTGTATTTTTTTCCAATGCATTCGTGTGTCAGCTAGGTTCACCAGGTGTCTGTTCTGCTCCCTCTAATTCAGAAAAGCAGGTCTCTACCAGAACTGAGGTCCAGCATTGACTTTTCCTAATTTCCCGAATTGATTCCAGTAATCTTTCACATCTCTGCTGTTTCATTAGTATGTTTACTTTTTATTTTTTCTGTTAAGGAAGACATTTTATGAAAATGTATTTGCTATAATCTAACACTTCAAAAATGATTTATTAAAAATAGTTTAATTTGGGGCTCAGCTTGCTCTGTGGTGATCTTTAGCAGTTGTATTTTTGCCTTTATTGATTCTGGGATCCAAATTGATTTGACTGAGTATCTTCATGATCGAATGGTCTGTTCTTTGACAAAATCCTGAGCAAAAATGTACTGCTGCTCAAAAAAAAAACCCAAAAAAAAACAAAATCATAGATTTCTTGTCATAATTGTGGTAATGTGTCAAAATATTACTCTAAAACCGGCCGAAAGTCAGTGAGAATGCCACTGGAGTACCGGAATGAAATCTTTCTTGATATCAACAGCTGAACATTCTTATTTGTAGCTTGTAGCTAAAATACAAAAATAAAAAGTTAAATTGTAGGGTAAAGCTTACTTTGTTTCAGCAAACGTTTAGGGTGAGACTTGTCAATTGCGTGTAAGATTTGCTTAAAATATCTACATTTTGCAAGTGATGGTTCTTGAAATCTACTTGAGGCTCTCGGGGATCCAGTCGGATTCCCAAGATCCAAGGTTAAATATCACTGATTTATGGGGTGAATATACAGGAGAAGCATATGTATAATTCAAGCATGCTTTCCCACATCACAGATAAAATAATTTTATTTTAAACATCATCAGCAAGTACTTTGAGTAAAGTCTTTACAATACAAAAACAATTAGCTTGTTTTCACAGGGCTCCCAAATTCCATGCATGAGACCTTGGCATTGAAAAGTTATCTGAGACTCCTGCATTGCGGGACGGTCTACCGAAAACCAATTTTTGAAGTGTATCTTTGAGTTCACGATCCCCCTTCTGTAGTCTGCCATGAATGCTCACCTGGGATTCACCTCAGTGCAGGCCCTATAGATAATGAGTCTACGGCATGACACTGTACATTCTTGTAAATACTATTGTTGCTCTTCATTGAGGAAGTCACTAGAAAAAGCTCTGATGAGCACAGCCTGTATGTTGTATGTGTCCTTCCGGAGTCCTGCTATTTCTATCCAGTGACTCCATTGAGGTGTGATCTCCAGACAACCTCTGTGGATTGGAGAGGCACCAAATGCTTGATGCAGTTGGAGGGGGGAAGCAGGGCCACAGGTGACCTCTGTGTGGACTTGCCCCGCTCTGCCGACTCACTGTCTCCTGAGACAGCTTAATCTTTCAGTCCAAAGTGAAGGGTCACCGTGACTGGACTGAGCAGATGTCCAGCTTCACTCCTGCCAAGTTCTTGAGGTGAGACACAAAGCAAGCATCTTGGTGTGTGACACCATGCACCCTGCATGCCTTCGCTGTATCCGGCTACTGTGAACCGGTGGTTAAATATAGCATGGCGGCTTTCAGCTTGGAATGGGTACAGATGTTTGCTTTGTTTGTGGAAAAGAAGGTTAACTCCAAAGCCTGGTAGATAGACCTCAGTCAAACAAATGGGCCTGTAAAGTCTGCTATCATCTGTGATGAACTTCAGAGACTGTGTAATTCAAGGAAATGTTTAAATCACTTAAACGTGTGGCTCTACTATTGGGAAACTGCCTCACCTACACCCCACCCTTCTGTCAGCAGATACATATTTGACTGAGCAGGACAAGCCCTTCCCCAAGGGATTATAACACCACACCCTTTCTCTTTCTTGTGGGCCCTTATTTGGCAGCTTTCCGGGAGGCTAATGATCCGCCAGCAGAAAGTGTTTCATAACGCCCACTGCTGACTCCCCATCACGCCGTGATTAAATGTTTCCACTCCTGCAAGGACAGGCTGGTATGAGTGAACTCTTATCCTTTTAATTTTTCTGTTGCTGGAGTATGACTCCATCTGATGTGGCTGATTACTTGAAAATCGAGAAGCTTACAGATTACACAGTAAAGTTATTTAAAGTCCTAATTAATGCTGATTTGATTGGCAGGTATACCTCCTTTTATATAAAAAAAAACCCACCAAAATCTCAATCAAAGTAGTGCTTTGCACAAGAAAGTTTTTGGAAAAGTAAAAAATTCGATAATAAAGCAGATGTTCCTGTGTGTCTCTGTAAGCTACCCTTTGACTGGTTAAATAAACAGCTAACATCACTGCTAATGAAACCATGGTGGGCGAGAGTATCCTCAGTTAACCAATCAATGGTGACACTAAATGATGCCTCAAAACCTGTGGTGGGTGGGAATAACCTGAACGTCCAATCAATGCTACCGATGGGCTTCATTGATTGGTAGTTCAAGATACTCCCACCCACAACCCGTTTAGGAGCCTCATTTGTCCCATCACTAAAAATCACACTCTGTTAATATTTTTCATTATTCTTCTTTTCCATAAGGTTCCTCGTTCTGAATAATTGGCTGGAAGAGCGATGTGTTTTTTTTTTTTTTTGTTATGATTATACATTTTAAAATGTTGGTGTAAGCATAATGCAGCACAATTCTGCTAGCAAACCATACGTATACCATATGGTAGACATTGTGACCTGACGTGGGTTTATGGAAATGGTCCATTAGGGAATGAAACAGCTTGAGTGTAAGCACCAGAGAGAGGGAAGATTTACATGAGCTCAGTGTCCATTTTTGCAGATGTGTCCAGGAGGGTGATTCCCATTTCATATTTTCCATAATCAAGGTCTCCTGTTGAAGTGGCGACAGCTTTTCCATCATACATTACATTATAGTAGCTGTGTCTGAGAATGACTTCTGTGTCTTAGTTCTAGTCTACCTGGAGCTGTAAGGCCAGTGCAAAAACCAGATCAAGGTGATCTGGTGGAGGGAGAGAGAAGAGACAGCGCAGTGGGACAACTGGTTGAGAGGCAGTAGCCTGACCAGCGCTGACGTGGTGCCATGTGGTACCGTAGCCAGCTGCTGAGACCGGGGTTGCCTGGGAATAAAAAGCCAACCGACCTTAGCTAACTACAGTCACGTTCGCTTTACTGCACGCGGCAAAGAGAACAGAGTCACGTGGGAACTGGAGGATGAAGCGGGGATTTTATTTTGGGGTAGGAGTGCAGGTAGGTGAGACAAAAGTAGCAGGGAGGAAGGAAAACAAAGGCAGCTGTTTAGGCATAAACACGGGGGAAAGGAAAGCAGGCGACACCTGATGGAAAGATTGAACGTGTGGGCTGGTCAGACATCAGGCTTGAGGCATGTTTACAGGTGAGGGGGAAAAGAAAAACACTCATATACATGCATATGTGATAGAGGAAGACCAGACGGGGGCCAATAAAAATCATGCAAACCTTTACAGTCACATGACTCACCCTTCAGAGATAAGCAGACCGTGCCGTCCCTCCCCCCTCGCCAGCAGCACAGTGGTGATTCCATATATTGTCTGTAATATCAGCGCCTTAACCTACATTACATTTAAAGGGAACTGGTTACAAGGAGGGCTTTTATTAACATTCTATTTAAATGTTAACTCCGATTTGTTAAAACACTCGTTTGATCAGGTTTTTCGACCATGTGACGTGAGTGGTGATCGGCAGCTGTGTGTTTCCACTCCGATAGCAGTCGGACCACATTAGCGGAACCCTCCGTCTCACTTGCCTCCCTGCACCGGTCGCTTTCCTGCGCACGCCCGATAAACCTTTTAACTAGCGGTGGGACGCCGTTTTGCGTCTTATCGCCGAGTGGCGGCCAGCAGGGTGGCTTGTGCAGCGGTGGGTGGAGGAGAGGCTGTATGCAGCGGGTATGGCCTTGATTCAGTTTAACGCAAGTCAAATCAGTCCAGTGAGTGCAGCTGACAACTGATTACTAGTTAGAAAGGGGGAGGCCTTTGTGGATGCGTACGCAGCCGGAGACATATGGCGATGCCAGGACACATGGATGTGGGGAAAATGAAAAAGGTCAAGGGGACATGTTCAACAGATTTACCTCCTAAATAGCAAATGAATCTCCATAGCAACCTTAGTCCGATTCTCCTTCTGCAAAAAAAATAATTGGGTTCCCAAGTCTGAACAAACGGAAGGCTGCTGATAGGCAGGGAGCCTCTGCACCTGACCGCGTCTACCTTGTGCCAGACAAGCTCGCGAGTTTTCGTTTGCAATTTCATTGGCAGCGGGCACTGAAAGAGTTACTTAAGATGTCACACTGGGTCTGGTAGTTATAATCCAAAGTTTCAAGAGAGGGACACCGGTAGCCGGCCAACCAGAAGCCTATACAAAAAAGTCAAGGATCAGTAGAAATCTGTATAATCCCAGCCATTCCTCCTGACCTCATCTTCGTGATGGCACGACTGGCTCTTCAGGAAGTGGTTCCTGCTGGTCTGGCACATGTGAGACAGTCAAAGATGAGTGTGAGATCCTCTGGGCTTTCAAGGCTGAAGATCCTGAGAGACAAGGCTATTGTGGGCTCCTCATTCCACTCGTTGATTTTTTGTGCCTCTTTATCCACCTCTTCATCCTCTATACTGTCAGCTAGCACTGGGTTTTGGCGAGCCTGCAGCCTATGCCGGGAAGCATCATGTAAGGCGTGATACACAGTGGGTTCACACACACACACACACTATGGGTCATTAGATTCTCCAATTTACGCAACTCCCCACCATGCTGCTCTGGCTCTTTATTGTAAGTTGAAAATGCACTCAACAGAATGGCTGGAAAAGATTTTTTTTTTTTTTTTAAAGAATATTAGACTAAATATCCATGTGTTGTAGCAAATGGACCTCTCTATTTTATTCCATCAGTGGCCATTTACCATTGTGAATTCCACACACAGTTGTGCAGGGTAATTGGAATCAAGGCTTTTGTTGGTCATTTAAGGCCTTTACACTTCGCCGACCATCGAGTGGCTGATAAAGTTGGTGTGGCTGAACCAGCAGCTGTAATGATTCAGAACACGGTAGGATCCAATCACAGAATCAGACAGTTTAATCAGAGTCAAAACGGGCAAGGTCAAAACCAGAACCGGTAGGATTTACAAAAGCCAGGGGAGAATAGAAGACGTTATCACAGGCAGAAGATCAAAACCAAGGAAGCAACAAACACGGCAAACAGAACCAAACAGGAAGCGGAAAGAGAAGTCCAACAATCAGGGTCATACACAGGCAAACTACAGGATTCAGAATCGCTCAGTAATGGTGTAGACAACACAATACCTCGTAAGGAGGCAACTAGACAGCAGGGCTTATAAAAGGGATTAACAAGGCACGGCCGGAAGCTACTAGATGATAATTAACGAGGCACAGCTGGTCAGTATTCAGGGGATGATAAACGGGAGTAAGTTGGGCGTGGTAGGTCCAGTGTAGGCTGGCGTGGTGTGGGTGTGACAGCGGCAAGCTTAGGAAAGATTAGCACACGTGACACAGACTGCCCTTCAACAGCAAACACAGCAACTTGCTGACAGGTTAGAGCCATGCCTGACATCAGGGAAGTACGGTGGCCCAGAGAGGTCAACACGCTCCAAATTCAGACGTCCCAACACATTAATAAAAACACGCTGCAAATTCAGACAGCACAACACATTAACAGAAACACACTACAATTACACCAAACGACAGTAACATTGCGATCGCAGGATTCAGATATTATCACAGATATCTTCTGTTAACAGATGGAAAATCATGATACTTTCAATGAAATCAATAAATGTTTATTGTGTATCATTTCAGATTATGACTTCCTTTTTTCCAGTAACCGATACAGTGTTTTTGGGCAGAATATCGTCCTGGCACATCCCTATGTGGATACATGCATATACCGCCAGGTATGCTATATATAGGAGTAATGTTTGGAAACAGGGTGTGATCCTCGATGTTTGCATTGTGTTGCTGCTGGATCAGGTCAGTGACGCAGCTGCTACTTTTGTCACCTTGAGTTTGGCTGTGAAGGCGGTGGAATCTCGGGCTGATTTACACTAGGCTTGATTCCTTTACCAGTCAGGCACCAGTGCCATTTTGGTGGTAAGAGACATTTGAAATACAGCAGACAGAAGAGAAAATTACAAAAGCGTTTCGCTGCCATAAACGAATTAAAAAGAATTGTTAAGTTGTTAAGCATTGTTAAGTCTATTGTTAAGTTGTTACTACAAGATAATTGTTATTTTAATGACATAGCTATCACGTTAAAGCGACAATTATCTCATTTTTATGAGTTTGTGACACGTGACAGTTGAAACAACAAAACAGCTGAAAAAGTGACTCAAAATTGAGTTAGGATGGTTTCATGAGGGCAAAAAAGTCAGAAAGCGGTGTGGTGGAGTGTGACGATCTGGGGGAGCCACATCCTGATTGCCTGAGCATCAGCTCCTGAGCCCATGGCTCCCTTTAATTGACCCCTGCATTCCAAACAACTAGGGTGAAATGTGGGAGGAGCTGGCACCCGTTGGCCATTAGCCCCTCCGAGGCATAAAGGAGCAGGAACAAGCAAGGGAGAGAGAGACAGGACTTGTGGGCTCATTGCATGGCGATCCACTGGGGCAGGATGGGCAGCGGAGTTGCTGAGGGAGACTGCCACCTGCCATGAGGAATGATCACCTCCCAGGACCACTGTTCTGTTGTACCAGTCAAGAAATGCAACTCCCTTTGGTTCTTCAGCCTTCAGTTAAGCACCCACCGAGTCTCCCATTAAAAATGCTCTTGCACTTGGTGACTCTATTTTACGAAACGTGAATATAGCGATGCCTATGACCATAGTCAATTGTATTCCGGGGACTAGAGCGACTGACATTGCTGCAAATTTAAAAGTGCTGGCTAGTAGTTTCTCTCAAATCGTTGTTCATGTCGGCACTAATGATGTCCGGTTGAGGTAATCTGAGATCACAAAGATGAATTTCATAGAGGTGTACACACTTATGAAGCAGATGTCTGCATCAGTAATGTCCTCTAGCTCCATTCCTACTAGATGCGGTGATGAAATTTATAGCAGACTATCATCACTGCATCATTGGCTGTCAGAATGGTACCCAATAAATGTGGGTTTTATAGATAACCGGCAGACTCTTTTGGGCAAAGCCTGGACTTTTGAAGAGAGACGGAATTCACCCTACGTGGCCAGGTGCCGCTCTCTTGTTGAAAAGCATAGCTAA
>JAACJT020002808.1:0-11183 GCA_009936485.2 Gymnarchus niloticus | reverse complement strand
GTGGGGGCGCTGTGCGGGTGCTACATGGAGGCGTTCGGGGCCGGGCTGCGGGGGCGCGGTACGGGGGGGGCGGGGGTGGGGGGGGGGGGCGGGGCGGGGGGGGGGGGGGGGGGGGGGGGGGGGGGGGTGCAGGTTAGAAATGACAGCCATCGCAGTCAGTGTGACGAGTTTAAACAGCAACGACCGGCAAATGCAGACTTTCCGCACCATGTAAAATCACAGCAGGGCCGGGGTGCAGCATGGCTGCCCGGTGGGTAGCTCTGTTACAGCACATCTTTAGGACTGGGGGGTTCGAATCCCACCTCAGGGTGTGTGCAGTTCACATCTTCCATGTTGCATGTTCAAAGACATGCAGGTAGGATAGTTAGGGTCTCTAAATTGCCCGTAATGCATAAATTTGTTTGAGTATATGCCCTGTGATGGGCTGATATCCCTTCCAGGGTGCACCCCAGCCTCATGCCCTGTGATAGACTGGCATCCCATCCAGGGTGTACCCCAACCCTGTACCGTGTCTGATATGTTCTAGTCCTCAACACTCTACAGGATGGGCAGACAGGACAACCAAAAAGCCATACAACACATACCATTGACAGTGAGCTTGAGCTCCCCGGTGTGTCCAGGACTTTTGGGAACAATCACCTGCCAGACATACTGGCCCGAGTCACCCTCCTGGGTGTTGTTGATGAGTATGGACAGGTTGGTGGAGGGCATTGGGTACAAAAACTCCACCCGATTGGAGAACTGGACATTGGCCATACCGTCCCCAGCGCTGGTATAGGTGATGACCTGCCAGAAGAAAGGCTCCAAGCTGTAATTATGCATACAGTATACATCTTTCACCTGCAGACTTATCAGCTGAATGCTTCTAGTTCAACCCTGATAAGTGGCATGGCTGTTGTACCCTTGTATACAGTATGTAATTGTCTGATTATCTGTATAACAAACGTAAAACTTCACTCTGAAGATGACAAAAAAAAAAAAAAAAAAAAAAAAATGCACAGGTTGCCCAAAAAAAATTTTTGCTAGGCTTTGATTCAAACAGCAATGGTATTACACAGTCTGCAGAAAAATCAGGTGTCCGGTTTGCACACACTGGAACAGAGCCAGTGCTGTTAATTACAACGTTAGACATGTATCAGAGAACCCAGGATTCATGACACAATAGGAAAGCAAGGAGTCAGGGAAAAACGTCTTCCTGCAGTGGCTCAGCGGACATACTTATTTCCTTTGGCCTAATGCCGTTTGACACGCATCATCAGACTGCTCCAAACAAAAACTGATTTCTCAGCTCGTTGAAGAAGAGAATAACCAGTGTTAGCCAAGCACCTACCTGTTTGGAGGTGTTGAATGTCCAGAGTACAACATTCTTTGTGATGTCTGTTATGCTTGTGTAGGAGGCTGGCAAAACCACAGGGTTCCCTCTGGTGACCTCTAAACTCTTCACACTGGGGGACTGTGAATGACCTGTAGGGATGTCAGATGTTAGCCTAGCGCCTCGCCAGCTGAATGAAGTTGTCATCCAAAGGCGTGCGGCACCTCTATTCATGAGCAAGGTACAATCCAGCTTTAGGACTGCTTCTTAAAGGGTAGTAGAAATTTACAGAGGAGAGCAGGTGGTGCTTTCTAGATCGTGTAGGCACTCTTTAATAGCAAACATATATAGACCTTCTGACCAATTATTCTGAGCTGGGTTACACCATAACAAGACAGAGGAATACCCTGGGTAGGTCAGACATGCTAGAGGAGTCAATCCAACACGTCTCCTCGGACTGCAGGAAGAAACTGGAGTATCCAGAAGAAACAAACGAGACGGGGAGACTCGGCAAACCGTAGAGGTGGGATACGAACCCCCAGCAATGGAGGAGTCAGGCAACCTACTAAGCCAAAAGGCATAATTTTCTTATTTTATCATTATAAAGAAATACAGGTGTAAACATACTTGCTGTAACACTCACTGTTGCATACTCAAATTCATTGCTTTCACACAATGATAAAAAGGATCAAATTCAATTCAAATTCACTTCCACCCCCTCCCCATTCATAATATTTGGTCTGCTTGTCCAATTTTATTGGAGTCAGCAACATAGTCAATTTAAAAACAAAACAGCTAGGAGGCCACTTTAATGGATGCTTAAACGGCCTTCACGTGGCGTGTTCACGACCAATCAGCACAGAAAAAAAAGCTGTAGTTTAAGAGACCAAGAAATGTTAGAAGATTAAATGCAGTGCTCCCATACAGCCAGTGGGGGGCGGCAAAAATTCACTAAAAGGTCTGGCATTTTAACAATGAATACCTGCAGCGTTTCACCCACATTACTAGTGCTCACCAGCTGCTAAGACGGCTTTTTCTCTCTGTCAGTATAGCTGACAAGTGTGAACTTGGACAACACTGAGCGTAACAGCATTCAATGAAAATGACAAAGTCATACAAGCACACCAATACATGTTTAACCAGCAAACGTTACAAAAATATTTTTTTTCTCCCGGTAGGGTCGTCGTGGCCTGCCCTCTGCCCACCCAGGGCTCCAACTGCAATCTTCAAGCTAGAGAGCCAGGAGTGATGGGCGCACTCCTTCTGAATCCCTCCTCCAGCTCCTCCTCCTCACCACGCATTCCACCTTCCCAGGCGAACGGCAAGAGGTATCGGTTCTGGTCTGACGATACCAGCAGTGACGCGTACCTCCAATTTTCCGCTTCCCCCGTCATCTTTTCATTGCATTTGTATTTCACAAACCTCCAGGCTTTAAGCCTTTAATTCAGTAAACGGCAGATCGTGTCACTATACAACAACTGTACCTTAAAAAAAAAAAAATCACACTTTCGTGGAGTTAAATATTTTTAACAGCACCTGCTACTGCAATAACGTGGCAAGATACGCAGATCAGAAAAGTTTCAGCATGAAAAGGAATTAAACTTTAGGAAATGGAATGTTTTCGTTTGATTTGGAGCTGCGTGATGGTCATCTGTTGGTTATATTCAGTATCAGAACAAACGTTCATTCTATGCAGACAGTTCCTGAGAAAACCTTAAATCTGTCTCTGTAATATAGATGTCCAGCCTTCCAACATTCTTTGTGCAGCATGTGCTGTACAGTGGAGAGAACGCAAAACAATTACACTAGCAGGAGTGCCATGTACTATAAAATCTACAACAGAATTTTTTGGCAACTTATACTGACAGTACATGTGGGGTGGAGTGGGGGGAAACGGGCCAAATAGAGACGGAGAGATGAAAAACGGGGGGAGTAAGGCTCCAAGAGATGACGTAAGGGAGAGAAACGGGAGAAAGATTGTGAGGAAAATGTACTTTGAATCTTTTTTTACACTCCTCATAAATCAGATTTTTCGACTGAGGAGGAGCAGCGAGTGAGCGTGCGACTTGACGGGCCATCGCTCGCAGCATGAGGAGAAATTCACATTTCATATCGGATCCAGGATTATTCATCATCTTAGTCAGGCAAGTGTAGCGCAGAAATAATGCATTAGGAATAATTACCCCCAAAAATGAAACTAAGGCCCAAGTTCTTTATCCTCAGAGCCTGTAAAACAAGGCAACTGCCAGCAGAAATTATATACACATCAGCTCCATAAAACGCAATATTAGAACAGCTATAAATCCAAGAACAGAAGGGATCGTATCATGATCATAGAACAGAAGGTTTACAATTCCTCAGTCTAAAAATAAAAATAAAAGCCAAAAGCCTGGATAGTGGAGAAATCCATCTTAGAAAGTGCAGCTCTGGAGCCACAGTGGTGTAGAATTCGTGGGGAGGGTCTCTGACCTTTGGTAGGTACGAGGTGAGCCTCAGTGCCACCGAACACCTACACCACCACTCAGCAGAGGGCATGCAGGAGAACGAGGCTAACGCAGAGGAGAGTACAGGTCCTAGGAAGAGAGTTCACCAGGGTGGACCCAGCCACCCTGAAGATTGCTGCATTTGTGAGGACAAAGGTAACAGTGGACTCAAAGTACACTTAACAGTGTATTCTGGGTTTTCACAACCTCAGCAGTCAAAAAAATTAAGATGCAGTTTGCTTTTCAGAGAAGGAAAAAAAAAAAAAAAAAAAACCTGAAAAACCAAAAATTCAAAAACTGCATGGGAAGGATTATTCCCAGATTTCTATGTAAGCATGAAAACTACGAAAGAGACCCAAAAAGATACTGAGAGTCCTGCCGGTCGGTGACCGTTGCGTAACACGTGTCAACAAGCACAGCGACCTTCAAACGCCTGCTGAGTCCGCGTTGGTTCTTTCAAGCTCAAAGATCAAAAGGCAGCACACAGGACACGAGATCGACAGATTAAGTGACCGGTCTACGAAACACCCGCAGATCTCAGCCTTCACAGCAGGTGTCTCCACTGAGAGAAGCATCGGTGTAAATAAAAGTAGGAAGTGAACCTCCCAGGATCAGAGGCATGGATGATCCGCTTTGTTCAGTGTCCTCAACTCGCGCCGTTGGGCAATTTTGCTATTATCTAACGAAGCAATCAGAGAAGGGGGGGGGGGGAGAAGAATGTGCAGCATAAAGAGAGGATTCCATTTCAAATATTCATCTCGCCTTGAAGTAACTCGGCCTCAATGGTGACTCGATCTCAACTCCTATGACCCTGTAGCCCAACTGCCACCTCAGTGCACCCGTTAAGGGACTCTAAACTGCCCCTGCCCCAGCTGCCCACAAACTCCCTCCACCCTTCCTCCCTGGCTTTGAAGGAGATATTTATAAATAACTGGTTTAAATCGCTGGGTGTTGGACTTTTCATCCCAATAGCGAAGGGAGATGATATCCCTTCATCTTACCCATTGATATGGTCTCCAGGAGCTCAGCCCCTGGGAGCGATGAGTTGGTTCTAGAGCTAGAGGTTAATTGGAGCTACAGAGGAGATGCCAAGCATGTGATGCCTGGTGGAACCTGGAGGACCGTTTCAGTTGGATTTGAGCTGATATTCAAGCAAATACTCTATTAGACAGACTCCCAAAGACGCATGTGGCGTTGCTTGAAATATCAATGGCCTCACAGTAGAACATATACTGGTTTGGTAATTGGATGTTAACAGTTTCATTCTTCGGCTGAAATTTACAGTGTAGGAGATTTAATGTGTACATTGCTGTTGCTTTGTTTTCATGCTGATGACTCTAATAAGCCTCAGTCTTCGTAATGGGAATTCTCAACACAACACGTATACACACTGGTCAAACAGTACCCATTACATAACTCCCGTGTGTCACGGTAACACCCACAAATATCAGGAGTAATGCTTAAGCCGAAAATCCTATTTAAAAAAAAGTGAAACCAAAATCTCACAACTCTTAGAGCCTGAAGTCACATCACAACAAACCATTAGTGTATAAAATTTTAAGCACACTACTGTATTCTTTGGGTATAAAAAAAGTTAAAATTTCAACAATCCAACTCTAATGATCCAACTCATTAAATAACCCAGAATAAACTGGTCATTAAACCTTGTGAAAATGTTACAATTGCATCATCTATCATCATCATCCCTCAATAACAATGCAAACATATTAAAATGCATTGTGTGATCTGTTAGCTATTGATAATCTGTAAATGGCACGAAGTTTTGACTCCAGTATAAATTGTTCGGTTCATTTGACCAAAGTAGCACATGCTTGGATACGTGCGCTGACCTCTTACCCTTCATTCCAAAACAAAACAGGGCTTCCGAATAACTGTTCCAACAGATTGGGACAGGAAAAATCTGGACCGTCTGATAATGCACACACTGGGACAGCTTCCAAAATTAGCAAAAAGTCAGTACACAAGGCACCAGGTGTCCACTAACCCTAAGGAACAATCCTGCCTTGAAAAGCATGCAAGGGGTCACAGTTTCCTGAGGAAGACTTCATATAATATTTCTATAGCTATGACCTCACTCAGTGTTTTAAAACCTTTCAGCACAAAAGGTTTGGGAAAACTGAGCTACAGGGCTTCCAACAAAAAGCCCGTTTATATTCAAACAGCAGTAGAAATGCACAAATGTGTGCCTCAGTCCTTCTCAAAGAATTCACAGGACATCGTGCAACACCGACGGGGCTCAAGGATCCTGGAAGGGGTTGAAATCCATCTGAATCAGATCAACATTGTGAATTAACAATGTGCAGTCTCACAAACTGGATTACCTAAAACACTCAGGTTTAATCAAGCTGCAGTAGGCTATAGGAAGTGTGTGAATTAACAATGTGCAGTCTCACAAACTGGATTACCTAAAACACTCAGGTTTAATCAAGCTGCAGTAGGCTATAGGAAGTGTGTGAATTAATGTGCAGTCTCACAAACTGGATTACCTAAAACACTCAGGTTTAATCAAGCTGCAGTAGACTATAGGAAGTGTGTTCATGTCAGTCCTCCCTTTCTGGGCTCCTGGTAGCTGTCCGTCTTGTGGCAGTCGGTCTTACTTCAGAAACATCATGACATGTCTCTGATGAAAGATATTTAAAAAGAACACCGACATTTCGGTCAACTGACACGAGGGGAGTTAAACCAGAACAGTGATTTAATTTATGTGGCGGCTCAGTGGTTAGCACCGCCCGCTCTCGTCTCCAGGGTTCAAATATCACCTCTGCACCACATGTGCAGGTAGAGTTTCCATGTCCTCCCTGTGTCAACTGGGTTTCCTCTTGAAGCCCAAAAATATGCAATCAGGCCAGAATGGCCCCCCGTGTTGAGACACAGGTGGCCTACAACAGGCTCAGGGGTACAACCCTATAGTGGACATACGAGTGGAAGATGGATGGATTTAGGGTACAACAGCATTCTCTCCAAAACCATTTGAGCACATGGCACCAATCCAATACTTGATTTAGCAGGGCACCAGTGACTACTCACCCAATATCTAACCACTTATCCTGGTCAGGGTCTTGGAGGGCACTATCCCAGAAAGCAAGCAGTACAAGGCAAGGGTACACCCAGGATGGGGTGGCAGTCCATCACAAGGTAGACAGATTAAACAAAATCAAGCACTATGGGCCACTCAGAAATGCCAATTAGCTTCAGTACATTGGCGTAAACTGGAAGAGATCAGCCTGACACATGCAATTTCACACAGAACGCTAATGATAAACTCATATAGCCATGGATAAACTGAAAATGTGAAACCCATTGCAAACATGGCTGATTACACTCATCACAAAACGGACTTATCCAGCAACGTCCTGATGTTAGAAGATCTCCAACCGAGTGGCATGCAAACACAGTTTTTCAGCTCCCATAATCACTAGAAAAAGGTCCGAAGGTCCATATCATCTAGAAGCCATAACGGTAGTTTAGACTCCTCTCAGCATGAAGGCTTGAATCCAGCACAAACATCAAGTGCAGAGCAGTGAATCATTTGCATAATGGTGATTGAGGCCTCAGGGCAAGTCAGTAATGGCCTCTAGTGGATTTCTGAATGGTCATGGTTGCCATCAAAACAGCCCATAGCCGTCTGTAGGATGATACCCAGCTGTCACCCTCTTTCTGCTCTGATGGTGCAGACACCCTATGTCCTATTTAAGTAATTTCCTCTAAACCACTGGCCCTAATTTTTGTGAGTAACCCCCCCCAGCAAACCCATTCCCCAGTGGCCCCTGACGTGGAAAGCCTTCAACGCTACCCTAGAATAATCCATCACCATAAATCCAGGGTGAATATGCTGGCCTTTACCCTATTTTGAGTCACTAGATGAATAGCTGGCTTATGATCGCAAGCTGACCGGTGACTCCACTTGTCAGTGAGCAGAATGGGAAACGTGAGCTGAACCTCCCTCAGAAAATCTCCAAAAGGACTGATAGCATGCAGTAATCAGCATGCACATTGCAAACATTGTAGCAGCTACACGGCGTTGTTTACGACATGCAAGCCATAACAGAGAGGCCTAGATCAGGGTAGGACCACATCCCGCGGAGCAGTCTGGGTAACTGCTCTTCTGATGGGTGGGGTCGTAGCCGATGGAGTGAAAGGTTGTAATGATTCCAGGGGCCAACAACCAGAGGGGCCCCTAGAATACATAGCCCACACTATAACTGCACAAGGCAAGAACAACAACTCTTTCAGGGGGCCCAAACTCTTAGAATGCAAAATGTGAAAAACGATACAAATTCCATCTCGCTTTCAGTTATACAATTTGAGTTAAACATGAATACAGATGCACGAACAGTGCAAGCACAGCCTGAAAAGACAGCAATAGACAAGTGCAGAGCCTGTGCTCACAGATAGAGACACGGCTAGGCTAACACACCGAGCGCCTATTCAGCAGCCGTATAGCTTTGAAAAGGAACTGCTAATCGACTGGAACACACCACACACGGCAGTACTGAAGCGGTTTTCCCAGGATGAGGTTTGGGAACCATTTCTGGAGTTGTCAAGCAGAGCTTTCCTCTTCGGATTACAAATAAATCCTTGTTTTTAGAGCTCAAGCCTACTCTCCCAGGTGTCACCTAAGAAGCACTTGACTAAAGAATTGAGAGTCCATTTCATACCAGACACCTGACTTGGTTCTTTGAAAAAGGAAAAATAGGATTACATAACATTTAGCTACTAAGCTAATGCTTATTCCCTGAAAATGCATTTCATCACCAGCTTACAGTTTAAAAATGCTGCCACGTTGATTCAGGTTTTACTGCTCTCTAGGGTACAACAGAAACGCCCATGCTGGGATTCAGACCAGCAACCTGATAGCCTTGATACTACATACCAACAGTAAACAAAGAGATATCACCCTCATTGAAACTCTGCAAAGTGTAGCAGAAATGTTTCTAACTGTCCATATCCACTGTGAACATCACCTTCCGTTGCAGTCGACAGTTCAGTTTTCAACGAAGAAAAACTCCCCCACACATGCAGCAGTATTTACTCAAGAAAACCATTTGCACAGCAACCAAAACAAGCAGGAAGAATCGTTAGTTCAGATAAAGATTACACTCCGGGGCACTGTCCGTTCGCACACCATATAACAACACGACACCTCAGCTGATAAGGACATGACATCTTAAGAAAACTTTCATTTAGCTTATGGCTCTAAAGATGCCACAGATTTTCATTTTTTTTTTTTTTTTTAAGCAGACCGTTTCAGCCAAAGTGACGTATGCAGTGAGAAATATAGTCTATACAAGCATACTGCCATTGAGGAGCCACTTTTCACTGACATTCGTTATTCTCTGCTCTGATACCAATAGAGTAGTGGGGGGGGGGGTCCTTGAGCTTCGTTCAGATCATGACCCAAGTCCACTAAGATATTGCTAGACAGACAGGGTCCAGCCAGCCAAGACCCCGCATTTAGGGAAGTGCACATTGTTTTTTGTTTCAAACTGAAACAGAGACGGGGTGTTCTATCGACACGTGATGCCCAGGACCACGGCAGATCTTAGAAATTTGTTTGAAGACAGTCTGTATTTAAAACAGAATAATTGTTCCTAAAAAGGAGAAAAAAGGGCACAGAAAAACATGGATTCGGGATTGTTTCTCACTTTTTGGCTGGGAGCCCAAGATTACAGCAGTTAGGGACAGAAGTCTCCCAAGCTCTGACAGAAGCCAACCAAAAATATAAAGCAGCCTACAGTCGAGCTCATAGCTATGCACGCCGTTTGGCGGCACGCCAACTATTTCTGCGGAAGAACGAAAAGGGGGTGGGGGTGAATCTTACCACCCTGTGTATGACAAGTTATGGGGGGGGGGGGTAGGAATAAAACAGGCAAAACATGAAATGCTTTTAATAATAAATTAGGAGGCTTTCACTGTGGTGGCTTTTTTTTATGAGAAATTCCATTTCGGTCTAAAAATGTGAACAAACACAGTGTGAAGTCTACAGTCTAGTGGCAAACAGACATGTCGCTTGGCCTTTCATCTACCCTAACAGGAGGGAAGAAAAAAAAAAAAAAAAAACTGGGGACGTTTGACGAAAGCAAACTGGCAAGGGAAGACAACTGACAGCAGTCGAGCTTCGCTGGGTCACGCCGCTGTTACTGTTCAAATAAAGTTTGGGGAAAGGCTTCCCGCTAGCTATTATGACAAGGCAGGCGTCGTCGTCATTTTTTGTCTGCAGTCATCCGAAAACACCTTTTGCTACACGATTCGGGTGATGCAATTAAGAAGTGAGCAGTAAGCCAGCACGACACACGGCAGTGTAAAACCTATTGCACATGAAGGAATCCCAAGGTTCCTCTGGTAAAGAACAAGAGGCAACAATGTGTGGAAATGTGTCCCCTTACTGTACGAATCGGCAAGATAAGGAGACCGAGAAGCTTAATTAGGGTTCCTCATAAATTGCCAGTGAAGAATTGTGTAGAGCTGCTAAAACCGCCTTAACAATTCCAGCCTTACCTCTAAATTAGTTTCAATGGGAAAAGCATGAACGCGTCTGTGCCCATTTTCATGTGATCTAAGCACACACACACACACACACACACACACACACACACACACACACACACACACACACACACACACACACACACACACGTCTCCTCATAAGAGCAAGGACCGCTGTGGCAGAAAGCCGCCACAGAAGGGGGATTTTAAATCGACCTTGAGCGGCGGGCAGAGGCGTGCGGTGGGAATTTGGGTAGCCTCGATCCCCCCCACTGACAGATGGGGGTCAGGAGAGTTTGAAGCTCCTTTTCAAAATCAGGTTATGGTCAGAAAAAGATCGTGGCACACACGCCGCTCCACCCGAAGACAAAATCCAAGGACGAAGAAATTAAGCTAGTAAACATTTTACTGGCTTTTAACCATTTAAATTGCTTGCCGATTAATCTCACTTGTTCGTATTTGAAACTACTGCACGGCATCAGAACACGTTTTATCATGTTACTGGCAATACCTGTGTGCCATGGCAAGAACGGTCGATGACATAACGTCGACCTACATGCAGGAGCGGTTCAAGGGGGTAGCAGTGGCCCTCTGTCAATAGTCATGGAGGCCCCCCCGTGAGTTCATTAATTTGATTAGGGGCAACAAGTTTTCCCTCATATATGGCCCTCCAACAGAACTAGCTCCCCAACTTGAAATGGTCTCAAATTGTCACTACAGAAGTGATTTTTGATATTCATTTGGGGGGGGGGGGGGGGGGGAACCCCTTTTTTCGGGGGTTTTTTTGGGGGGGGGGGGGGGGTTTGATTTTCCATTGAGTGTGTGGCGGCACCAGTTGGCTGGGTTTTTTTTTTTCTTTTAGGGGGTGAGGGGAATGTTTG
>JAACJT020002807.1:0-11186 GCA_009936485.2 Gymnarchus niloticus | reverse complement strand
GTCATCGACTGTTCAGTAGCTTGATGACCTGTGGATAGATGCTGTCCTTGATGTGGCTGGAGAGGGTGGAGATGGACTGGTGACGCTTCCTAAAGGGTAGGAGACTGAAGAGGCAATGAGCTCTGTGGCTGGTGTCACTGATGATCGCCTTGGTCCTTTTCTGGCAGCGGGAGAGGTAGATGGACTTCAGGTGTGGAAGGTCTGTGCCAATGATCTTGGACGCTGTTTGGACAGTCCTTTGCAGCAGCTTGAAGTCCTGGACGATTAGGTTCCCCATCCACACCATAATGCATGCTGTCAGGATACTCTCAATGGTCCAGTGGTAGAAGTTTACCAAGGTCTTTGTTCTCAGACCAAAGCTCTTCAACCTCCTCAGGAAGAACAATCTCTGTTGAGCTTTCTTGAGGATGCAGCTGGTGTCGAGAGACCAGGAGAGGGAGTCGGTGATCTGTGTGCCCAGCAACTTGAAGCTGCTGACAGTCTCGTCGGGAGAGCCATTGATGGTTAGTGGACAGTGGGGCTCTCTGGTCTTCCTGAA
Source organism: Gymnarchus niloticus (assembly GCA_009936485.2). Classification (NCBI taxonomy): domain Eukaryota; kingdom Metazoa; phylum Chordata; class Actinopteri; order Osteoglossiformes; family Gymnarchidae; genus Gymnarchus; species Gymnarchus niloticus. Next base: position 10,648 of record JAACJT020002807.1, on the reverse strand, counting down.
TTTGATGATGATTTCTTTGGTCTTGTTGATATGGCACCATAGAGTCAGGTCTTTTATTTCCCTTCGGTGTGCAGCCTCGTCATTATCATGGATAAGGCCAATCACTGTGGTGTCGTCTGTGAACTTGATGATGGTGTTGCCCTTGTGTTGTGCCATGCAGTTGTACATGAATAGACTGTACAACAATAATAATGGGTAACCCGAGAAACTAAGCTTAAAAAAAAAAAAACACACACAACAAAAACGCACAAAGTAGGGTAAGAGCAACTTGTAGCATGTCACCATGGAGCAGTGCCATCTCATTTCAGACCCAACATGACTCTTCTAATGGATGATATTTATATTTTCTATCTGGCCCCAACATACACAGATATAACATTATTGTAGTGAAGAGCTACTCCACATGTTGACACAGATCTGCAGTATACATTAGGCAGCCACTTTTTAAGGTACCCTTGCATAGAACCAGGTGGCACTCCCATTTGTCTACAGAACCACTTCAAGGGTTGATGAGCTCAGTGCTCAGAGATGCTTTTCTGACAACTAATTGTTTCAATGACAACAAATTGATTGCAATCACACTTGTTTTTGATGCAACACTTTGTGTTTTCTTGGACCCCCCCCCAAAAAAAAAAAAAAAAAAAAAACAGAAAATGTTCTGGGGCACTATACTCATTAACAGGCGATGATTTCAGTTTAAGACTGAAATTATTTACATATACTACAGGCAGATGACATTAGTTTTCTCTGGCATCTAACGCAGAGCAAATAAAAAGCTAAAACTTTGCAGACCATGTTCACAAGCTTGAAAAATCTTCAGTGAGCACCATGTATGTGACTCAGTGGGTTACGGTAGGATACTGTACCTGTGTCCAGAAGGTCACCAGTTTGAGTCCCACAACTAGCAGAGTGACCACATTGTTTTTGGGCTACTGAGTAAGGCTGAATTACTCCAGGAGTGCTAGATTCTGACTGGCCCTGTTCTCTGACCCCCGAATCTGCTTTCACCCGTTATAAGTGAGATAGGATATGTTAAAACTACCCAGTTTCCACAAGGGGATGAATAAGGTATGACAAGCTCTATAATAGGATAGATTGGAATACACTGGCTTGTGCATTCCTGGTGGCTGGTTATGACAACCTCTATAATAACAACATCCAGCTATCTTCTGTAGGTAAACATCACGCTGAAGATCTGGAATGCAGCAGAACTGAAATTTAACCAGTTATAAAAAGGTGCAGCAGGTGCAGAAATTCATGAAAAACAGTTACTCAGCCATATAAGTGAAGCAAATAAAAAGTTTAAATGCTTTCAGCATAATTAAATAAATGGGCTCATTTAACCTAATTATGAAGACCTGCTGTATGTGGGAAGAGCAAGTACAAATGCTGTTTGGCTGGTACAGCTCCATAAAAATGTGAAATGGCTGTTCCAGCTTAAAGGAAGCAAGTGATATAAACCATAATAAAAATATAAAGTTATTTTCAGATGTGATGGAAAAATGACATGTTCCTCACTATATATAGAGCTCCACAGTGTGATGTTTGAAACTCTACTTGAACCCCACACAGAAGACAGTGCTTCTCTATCTCCTTGCTATTACTGTTGAACTGTATGAGGGGAAAAATGTCAAACAAAGGATGAAAAAATCCAGGCTAGTGACCTGAAGGGGCCTGAGTCGTGTGACCTGATTTTCCCCAAGTCCCAGTTCCATTAAAACTGTACCCATGATGCTATCTGTTAAAAAATGTGTTAGTTGAGATAATGGCGACAGGGGACTATCACAAGGAACGCAGGATGTAAGAAGCGGTACAGCAGGATGGGAAGCCAGTCAACTGCAAGGTACACACACACACACACACACACACACACACACACACACACACACTTACTTAAGCAACCACACACTGCAAATGATCCAGAGCAGGCGATCTTACACATTATAACTGGAGGACTCAAATAATAAACTCGGTACTCTGCTGGGACCCAAGAAGAGGACTACCACAATGACAGCAGAGCCATACATAATTGTGACCCATCACAATTTGCATCGCGACCCACTTTCCAAAGTTTAAAAAACACTGAACTAGAGGTGCCAGTTTATCTAAACAGCATGCCTTCATGCAATGAGGGAGAGAGGAATGGCCACGGCGTCTCTAAAATGCCCCAAAACATGGCTTCTTTCCTGTGCCATGTGTGTTAAAAGCAGGTCAATTTTACTTCCTGTAGGATAAAAGAAAGTGGCTTCTAGTAGTCAGGCTGTTTATTGTTTGGAGTCATTATATTTATTGATGCATTTCTATGAATAATCTGTTCAGTAGTAGATACTGTTACTAATACATTTTATATACTGCTTACTAACAAATATTTTCTAAGTTATAGAATTTTTTTTTCCTTGTAACAAATGAACCGTTATCTCCCCTGCAGGGAACTACGTCTCCTCTCCCAGCTGTCTGATGTCAGCGGGGACTAGGGTCTCCATGGTGACGGGAGCCATCCTGGTGACCATGCTGTCCCAGCTCCCCATCAGCCCCCCACGACGACTGCATCAGTCGAGTTAACAGCCTGCTGCAGCAACCTGGCGTCTTACCTCTCGCAAAGTGGACGGTTGATTCTCATCTAAAAACATGGAATATGTATTATTTACAGGGATGTTTTGTCTATAATATCCTGTTGTGGATTTTAAATGTCTTTTGAGGGCAAAAAAAAAAAAAAAAAAAAAGGGAAAATATGGAGAGCGCTGCACAGATTGCTCAGCAGAGGGCGCTTCAACACAGCTTCCAGAAAGGGCATCGAGAGGATGGCGACTGGGGTCACAGACATGCAGGGAGTTTAAATTAGCCTTGTCCGTTTGAAACGGAGACATTTTGAAACCCCCCCACCCCCCACCAGTACACCTCTGGGTAGCTGGCAGCACGGAAATACTAGTCTGGCACAAGGCGGCAACTAAATGGCAGGCCATGGAGCGGGAGCGGGTCTCCCAGGACAGTGGTGCCAGTCACAGATGGGTCCCAGCTCTGCTAATCTGTTATACTGTTACAACATACGTGTAAGATGTAATCACATGAAACAAAACGCCGTGAGAACACTACCGGGCACAAACAAGACTTACTGTGTGATTGCACCCCAGTAATCTCATTAGCCGAAACTGATCTGAACACAAACACAAGTGAAGCCAGGTGCATAATTTTCATACCAAATATTGAGATTGCAGTCAGCGTCGAGGCCAAAGTCACCTCAAGTCGTCACGGATGATCCGAACACAGTGATCATCAGTCATTCTTCGTACTCTGGATAAAACCGACTTTCTGTATTTATTTCTAAATAAATTCGCAGCCACAACCGTCACTAACTGTCAGCGCTCAGGCATTAGAGAAACTGCAATAGCTTTTTAACACAGAATTAGGTGAAAACTTGGCAGAATATTAACTTTGTTGGAAGTTCATTTGATGGGGCACGGCTGTTTGCAATGGGACTCCCCTGAGTGTCAGCTTGACATTTCAGAGGAAACAAAGACGAGAGCTGAAGGGTCAGACTCATTTCAAAATTAAAACAAGATTTCTGACAGACCTATTTAGAGGTGTGTGTTATTTGCTGAGGGCAATTTTTTTTTTTTTTTTTATCAAAACCGAGTTTTATTCCTTGGCGGGATGAGGAGTACTCTAAATTCCCATCTAATCCTCCACTAAAAGTAAACATAATAAAACTTTCCAAGTCTTTTTTTTTTTTTTTTTCCATTTTCGGTTTCAAGTATGATTGACTATGGTTAAAAGCTTGCGGTGTTAATTTATTGTGCCGGACGCGTCTTAAACTACCTGAGAATACTTCGGAATAACTCTGAATTACGCTCTTCCGTCGAGATTTTAAGCACTGAATAAATCATAAAGTAATTAACCAAGGGCATCGACACAAAGATCAGGCCAAGCACCTGACTCAGTTGATAAAAATGTCTTAATACCACATTCTGGTTAAAAGAGGAAGCTGTTAGCCACGAAGAAATCATAAATCGTTGGACTTTTTGGCGCGTTAGTATTTTAAGTGTGCACGCAGTCCATCTACAGTGACTTGAAACGTCATTTTAAAGATAAACTTTAACATATAAAGTACATTGTTTAAAGCTGCCATCCTGTGACTGAACAAGTCAACCATAGCGCCAAACTTCGAGGCAAATTAACTAATCGTTTTCCAGGTACAATTGGGCGCTAAAATACAACATTCTTTTCACTGCCCTCTCACGATTGTACAAATGGAAAATGGATCACTAACATAACTTGAAATATGTATCATAAGTTCAATATGCAGCCGCAGTTTGTGTAAGGCTTTTCGTAAGTAAGGTATAGATGTTAGTTTAGCTGCCTAAGCCCCACATCTAGTAACAGAGCTTCTACAGTAATTCCTTTCCACATAATACCCAGGATAATGAGGTATTCCTTTCTGGAAGTAGCTAATTTATGCACTGGATTAGAAAAGTAACGTCAAATTATACATGCCTAATTTTACACCTAACTCCTGGAGCTCATAATTAAAACAAAAAGCTCATAACCAAAGGTGGTTATCAGAGTTAAATCTTATCCTCCTGATACAGTCACGATGCCATAGCATAGCATTCTTTGTGAGAGGATTACAGCATCTGCTTTATTTACATGCCAGACTGTTCCTCAAGCCTTCATGTGTTGCAGAGGACTGCATTTGTAGATCAAATGGGGGAAACAAGGACCTTACTGGCTTCAAATTGTTTAACGCTGACTGGCTTGCACAATGTTGATGACACACAACAGTACAATGTCATGCATGCTTTGGTGATAATGTATGATTAAATATGCTCCATTTTCAATTAGGAGCTTATATCAAGAAAGCATGGTAAAATGATTTAATTTAAACATCCACCAAACATAAACACACTAGAAACATTCACTGTTGTGGAAATATTTGCTTGTCTTTGGTTCCTCAAAGTTCTGTAGACAAGATCTAAGCTGGCTATGTTGTATGCAAATCTGACAACAAATACGGAAGACACAACTGAACACTGAGAGCCACATATGATACGGGCACCTGCTGTTGGCACTGCAGCTAGAGGATTGAACTTGGACACAAATCATCTCACCAGCCCTGCAATCAGCCACAAACCATCTGCGGATAGCAGCCAGCAGAACCCATACCCATGGGGCATTTAAGGACCTGTCATCTTCTGTCCATGACAGCCTAACTGGTGACTTTCTTTAAGCTCCACTTGGCATATCATTCCAGAACCTCGCTCATTTATTTGGACCCCAGTAAAGTACCATAATACAAGTAGAATGACTTCATGTACATCCATGTGAGTTAGTTTATACACAGTTGTACTGATGGCTCCAATATCTAAGCCCAAATACAGCAAGAGAAAAGCAGAAGGAGATTTCCACATCAGTGATTCCCACATGCAGCTGGACAAATTGTGCAACTTCAGGGACATTTGCAGACATAAGGAATGTGCTTCAGTAAACATTATGGTTTATCTTTATTAATTTATTTCGGCCTAGCCCACTGGCCATTAAACAGAGCACAGTGGGCGTTAGCTAACACGGTCAGTGTCAGAAAAAGGCTTAATGATGATGATTATATGATTTGAATGTCATATGTCACAGCAGTCACGTTTGTCCTCAGTGCAGCACAAGACTTCCTTTTGTGCGTTTTCCCGGGCGACTTTCTTTCTAAAAATGCTCAGTGTCATTTTATTGGCTTTTAATAATCGGGAACAAAGAGGAGAAGATTTACAGAGGTGGTTTGTGGCATATTTCTTGCCATTCTGCTTATCTCAGAAATAGGCTTTGGAAGGGAATGCGGGTTAAAAATAAAAAAAATAAAAAAAAACTGCATATAAAGTATTTATCATCAAGAATCCCAAGTTCTGCTGTAGTTCAATGTCTAAGCTACAAAACATTCACTTTCTTTATGTGCTTTTGCATATGAAAGACATTAAAGTGCCTGTTAATTTCTTAGAGTCAAGGGTGTTTTTACAGTAGATTTCCCCACATTTGGTAAGGTAATTCTAATTATCTGAAGATGAGAGCTTTTGACGGCGATAAAGAGGTTTAACTGATTACAACGGACAGACACACCAAGCCCAGAAGAAAAAACAGAGCTTCGTTTTGCTATTGTTGTGCCAAGTCATTGTAGCTTTACAGCTCATGCAGCTTCCAGTGAACCACAAGGGCCCACACAATCCTGCATCTCCCTGCAGAGCTGACGCCCATTTTAAAGGGCCTGAAACTGAGAAGCTATCAAACTCGGTGTGCTTTCCAACATCATGGAGCTGAATAAGATGTGAAGAAGAATGAGGGGGAGTGGGGTGTTATTTTAAAAAATCTCTCGTTGCTTTCTTGAGGACACGGACGCTTTTGTGTGTGTGCGTGTTTGCAGACATCACAGATGGAAACACAGCAGATTAGCATTAGCATTATAAATGATGCTCTGCGATAAGTTAGCGGTCTGAGCTCTGAGGTGGGGTGCCTCTAAATGAAATGGAAAACAAAGACAGAGCGAGATGTGGTCTCGACTTATACAAAGGGGTTAGACAAACTGCCATTAAACCCTTCAAAGAACTGGATAAGAGAATAAGAAGAGAATTGAGTCTCAAATTGTGGGCCCTTCTGTCAGAGACACGGTGGAACCATGAGCATACAGACCATGTTAATAAACACCTGAGCCGCTTTAGGAAGGGAAACTGAAATTACATAATCTCTTAGCCCCATAGGGTTTTCAACACATGCTTATAAATATAAATGGCACATAAACATCTTATACTGGATAGGCATATAAAGATGGGTGGATGGATGGATTGAAAAAAACCTACAACACTTTCTCAGTCCCGCTTCTTAGGCCTTGGAAATCACTGTTTATCAAGAACCGCTGATATCTGCAAAGTTGTCACCAGAACAGCCCAGGAGCCCTTGAGAATTTGAGTGTCTGTTGGCCTCAGACGTACCTGAATATGGTCAACCATGTGCTTCATACAAGGTCTATAGCAAATGTGTCTGAGAAGGTTTATTACTGAAAGAACAAGGCCAGCTAATTCACTAGCTTAAATGTCAGACGTTGTCTTCTAGCATTTGACAAGCACTATGGACTGTCACATGGTGAAATGCCCCAAGCTTCAGTAAACACCAAAACTACTCTGCTGCTATAAAGTCAGAAAGATTCTTCTGCCCAAGGCACAACCACTATGAGACATTCGAGGCACAAGCTCTTCAGTGGTAAAAGGCCTAAAGCCTTCATGGAGATATTACTGCACCATTAAAGAATAAAACCGTATCCACACAGCCTCTCTGTATGAACTACTTCTTCTGACAGTACAGAAGATGAAGTACTGCGAGTCCACAAAAAAGTCACAGGAGGAAAAGTAAAGCTGAACTTGGTGACACATTTAGGTCACTTTGTTAACTTTATATGAAAAGCAATTGGAAAAAAGCAATATATTTATGTTTCACTTAAGGTGCAACAGGGTATAGGTCCAGAAATACGGAGGACCAATCCCAGTTAAATGTGAGAAACACGGCCACTCAGATAACCTGTAGGATAAGGTTGAAACGGTGTGATGTAGTTACCTTTCTTACTCGTAAATGAGGCAGATATCACCCTGAATTAATGACCTCCTCAATCATTCCATCTGCAGCAATGCTAATCTGAGTTCAATGCTGTCATTTTTCCTGACAGCCCAAAAGAAACAATAAGAAAAACAAATCAGCAAGACTAAATTTATTTGTCATCCTCGTGACAATAGGAACTTTCTTCTGGTTCCTCACTCGAGGCAAGGGCCACGATAACGACTGGAGTGAACGAGATGGAGGAATGTTTTCGCAGGCTCCTCATTCCTGTGGCCATCAGAGCATACAATCCTGCCCTAGGCTGATCTCGGTATGGTCAGGCAGCCAGTCACCAAATGAATAAGTGCAATATTCATAGTTTCTCTCTTATTAATTATTTTCCAGTGACCTAGAGTTCTTTGTTGTTGACTTTCTGTATTATTATTTGTATTATTGTCGTTTATATTATGGTAGTAGTGTTGTTGTATTTAAGCTTCACTCGTACAATCAGTCGTCGTGTACTACCATTGCTTATGGCACAGACGCCTGGTCAGTTCTTTCACTCTTGCACTGATACGGACTCAACGCTACCATACAGTACTGTGACCTGTGATCTACCGTCCTCTATCTTCTGTTTTTGTTAAGTGTCGTGTTGTTATTGTGTACGCGTGTGTAATATTGTGTTACTTCTGCTGCTGTAACGCCCAAATCTCCCCTTCGGGGATTAATGAAGTATCCATCTATCTATGATTGTGCACATCGGAAGTTAGCATAGCATGTTACATACACTGTGGAGGCCTTGAGACAATTATCTGATACAGTTCCAAGCTGGCAGCAGAGCTTCCAGCTATTGTTGCCATGGAAACACCATCCGAACGAGAATATCATTAATAGCTCAGAGTTTTCATTTTGTATAGACTGACTCTACAAGCATTAGCATTCATTTAGCTTGAGTTTTGTCGGGCTAAGAGCATTTAGCAGGTTTAAGTCACTGTGTGCTTTTATTAGCATGTAGCCTTCGAGAATGAACTTCATCAATGCCTTTAAACCTTTCCATGTAATGCTGTGGTCATACATGTGGAATGAACATTCCTTTTATTTATGGTTTTAAATAATTCCCTAAGCAGTAGTATGCTGTCCTTTTAAACTAACACATAACACTACTATTCATTAAATTCTGCAAAAACATGTTTTTGAAGCCAGACTTCCATTGAACAGGAGACTGTCGATTATCCAAACTAATAGGGACCAAGCTGGGTTTGGTTAATCAAATAAAATGGATAATGAAACATACATGAGAACAGTACAGAAGTGTAATTAGTACTACAATTAATTATTGAACACAAGGTTACTACTGCAGGGTTTTGAAACACAAAGTATTATAAAAATAGCTGATTTAAGAAATGGCTTGTTAATAATAACTAGAACGATGTATTTTTTACAGCTGGAGTAGACATAATAGATAGTTTGAATGATTGACATTCAAAGAAACGGTGTTCTACTGTTTATTGTATGTTAAAGTGAGATTGTATAAATTTTGCAGAAAACTAAAATGAAGTCAGATGTACTGTCATAGTTTATAAACAAACAAACATACAGGTTAAGCTGTACTTCATACATCAGTGTTGAGAAGTTTAAACATTTTGCACATCACCAACTTTCTAAATAAGCCATGCCATATGTGAAATAAGTTGCAGGAAAAGACCTTTCCTAAGAAGGAAAAACTGGACATGTAGTTGCAGTCACAACACCCAAAGATTCATGGAAAGTCATTTCTCAGTTACTGAGCAGTCATTTGTCCACATGAAGCTATGCTAGTTGAGTTCCAGTCTAGGGATGGAGCTGATTCAAGAGAAAATGACTGAAGTCCATGTTTTTCCTCCACTGGTAGAGCTCAGAGATGATTGGTTTGCAGTAAAATGGGGATAGTGTTTTCTCTTCATTCCCCGGTCAGGTAAATTGTTCATATTGTAAGCTGCATATTTCAGGATTGATTTCTTCATGCAAAACCAGAGTCTTTAAATGTCCATAATAGAAAGGAAATGGAGTTTGCATGCAGAGACAACTCGATTATGCCGAGGTAACTATACCCTTTCTCTGCAGTAATTTTATTATGTAATCCAAAACTCCTGATTGGGGCCATTTAAGAGTCACTGTATATTGCAGCATCCAAGATCAAGGCATTAAAATAGGATGCATCGTAACAAGAGTCACACAAAAATCTCCATTGTGAGCACGAGTTACCAGCGTTGTATGAATTCACTGCTGGTGAGAGAGAAGAAAAGTAGAAAGAAAGAAAAAAAACAGAAAAAGTCTTTGATAAACAAAGTTGCAATTCCTTGATTGTCTTGGCACCACCCTGATTTTGTGTAATGCTGGCACAACAGCATTATGACAGTATTTTAAGACCATATGGTTCATTCAAAGACCTAGCCAGGGCAATGGGGTTTCAAGTTGGCTAGAGACAACAGACTGATGGAGGAGACAGCTGGTCTGAAGACATCTCGAGCTAAAGCTGTCAAGAAAAGCACCCTGAGTATCTCAGATACTACATGTCTACCATCTACAGCTACAGAATCGTCATTGAGAAGCCTGAACCTTTAGGCCTGAGGAAAAACCAGTGGACCTTGGTCGAGGTGAATTCCGCCTCCCAGACTTTTGCTAAAAATACTGAAATTAAGATATTGCAGGCAAGGCACTTTTAAATAAGTTCATTTGCAGTAAAGGATTCAACGATGAATGCGGCATTTTCTACAAAAAAGAAAAGATGCAACTAAAGATAAGTTAATGAGATGGGTTTTTAAAATGAAAAGCAGATCTGAATTTAATATGTAGTGAAGATTTGACTGGGCCTTGAGTCTACTGTGCGGCCGGTCAGAGTGTGGTCTCCAGCAGATCCACAGTGCCGAAGTTGGCGAGAGGATGTGCGTTCATTCCTTTTTCTGTTATACAGGGCACCAGTCTGTGAGTCAGGCAGGGATGTGGGGGGGGGGGGGGGGGGGGGGGGGGATTCAAAAACGGGAGAGGGGGGGGGGGATGGGAGGAGGCGGGGGGGGGGAAGGGGGGGAGGTCGGGGGGGGGGGGG
>JAACJT020002806.1:0-11188 GCA_009936485.2 Gymnarchus niloticus | reverse complement strand
GCACCACACACCTGCCGCACACCAAGGACCCCGGGAGAACGGGCAGGGCGGGGGGGCGGGGGACTAAAGAACTGGAATGTTCCAGAGAAGTGCACGACTGCATGTGGCCCCAAAGCACCTCCACATCCCTCGATTATGACTGCTAGAGAGGGGCACTACCAGGTGAGACATCACTGCTTTCCTGAAGGAAAACTAACCAGCAAGCACTAAATGCTACTCTGGATAAAGCAGCTGCAAATCTACGACAAATCCAACAGCTGTACACCGTGAAGAAGCAGGACAAGTTAAACATGATTTCATGGAACAAATTTGTGCTAGCTTTCCAAAAAAATCGTACAAGGTTTACCTGTACTTTGCTGGAGGAACTGTTTTCAGAGGACATCAGCCTCAACAGATAACGACTCTCAAAGCCCGTAAAAGCAGGGCCGGCTCCTCACAACTCTCTGGCTGGGATTACAAGTCCGTGTTTTAAAATAAAGAAATGTGAACATGAGTCAATTTTGACATCGTGCGGGAGCAGAAAAAGCACAACTTTTGCAGTACACTTTTCAGTGTTAGCAGAGGCCAGCAGGGGAAAATGAACGACTTACCTTCTGGTACATGTGTTCAGCAGGGAATTGAGTTTATTTACCATGCAAATCTCAACATCTAAAGATGACTAAAACATACCGGATATCAGAAACCACTTAAAGCAAACGACATTGCAAATAGAGTGAAATAAACCATTAAATAAATCTTACTAACAAAAGTTTTGTGAAGACACAAGGCTGAGACGTAAGACTCAGGTTAAACTCATCCTTATAAGACTGCTACAATTACGATTAATCTGTAATATATACAGATTACTTTCCACCATAAAGACCTGCATACACACGGCTGCCAGGACACGATTTAAGAAAAAAAACAATATTTAAATTATGCTAGATATGACCCTTATAATATTTTAACAATATTAAAATGACTCTTGAAAAGTATCAAAAGGGTAACGACTAACTTTCATTGTCCTCCCTCCCCCAATTCCCACCCTGCCAGACACCCACTACTTAATCCAGAATGTTCCGCTATCCATCACCAACGTCATTCCCACAGACAAGCTCTTAAGCTTGGGTACAATACAGGAGACACTTAGCAACCGGCCTTGGAGTGGAGTAATCCACAGTCACATGACTCCTGCTTTGAGACCGCAGCAGACAAAGACGACAGACACACACTGTAACAGCCAACGTACACGTAAGACGCATGATGCCTTGTTAGCGTTCTCCACGTATCGACTTTGAAAAGGTGAACATCATCCTTATACTGGTAAGGGTGGGAAGTGGAAATTGGGCAAAAACAAATTCCTCACCTAATTTGAAACAGAATGGTAAATTTTAATATCCCTTTGAAGAAAGGGGGGAGGGGGGGACACAAAACGTTAAAATGTTATGACATGAGCTCTGGTGAATTCGACAAAATGATTGATCATAAGAAGAATGGACAAACTGGACAACATTTCTAGAGCCGTCCCCTAGACGTTGTCTAAACAGGTGACGGGTCGATGGGAGAACAACTATCAGAATGTAATACACTGGAAGAACAAGTAATTAATATACTGGGTTCTAAACAGAGCTCCAAGGAGATGATGTATAGCCGAGGTCTAAGACTCTTATAGACTGGGACTTTGTGTTTTGGGAAAAAACACCTTCTTCTACGACATCAGTCAGCTGGCTGGTGACTTGCTCCACTCTACAAGGCTGAACGCAACAGCGATTTTGAATTGTAGTTTACTGTGTTTTTTTTTTTTTTAGCAAGGTAGCTTGAGGTTACATTTCACAGCCAATGAACAGTGATTCCCTTGGCTGCATTCAAAAAGGTCAAGAAAACAGAAAGCAAAACCCAGTCACAAGAATAATGAAAGTGTGCTCTTTACGGTCTAGAACAAAGACAACTTCCTAATTTTGACTGTCCTATCGAAGCATTAGGAATTCTCTTTTTGGTGTCTGGACAAAGAGGTTAGTGTGTGACTGTGGGAATGAGCCAAGGGGACCCCTTGTTGAAGAGGAGGTCACTGAGGTCTGCAAAGACAGCTTCCTGTTCATCTGCACATCAGCGTGCCATCTGGTTAGTAGACTCGCTGTGGCCCCGAGGCTCAATGGGAGCCTTTAAAAAGCGATGGGAAGCCCCAGAAGGTGGTGACTCCATGCGAGGGCTTCACCCTTGTTGGGGGACACAGATGGCAAACCTTGAAGCCATCGGGACCCTGTGAACATCCCTGATGTGCACGCTTTCTCTGGGTGAAGGAAGGTCTGATGGCAACCAGAACACATTCCAAAAGAACAGCTGATTGAATACAGTTTGGCAGCTTATGGCTGGGAGGAGTCATCGGAGGATATACACCACCATCTTTAAAGGTTCCCTAACACACAACTTCTGATCTGCGTCTCAAAACCAAAGCCTTCACTACTTTTGCTTACTAAGCTGCATCCCAAGGCCAGATCATGGAAGGCCTTTTCTGCTGTCAGTCAGGTCAAACACGTCAACCAACAACACATGTTTACTTCTTACCTGCCCGATCACAGACCTCAAAAATGACCGTTCGCAGGACAAAATACTACCAAGTGCAATAAACGCACGAGCTGTGACTGTGATTTAAACACTACACCAAAGGTACGTCTCCCACCAGATGTCTTTCAACAACTTGTTTGAAAACACCACCAACAGCAGACTCAGAAGTGCTACTTAAACAGTCCTCAAAATGCTCCTTGCACAGAAACCACGACTGGATTCCACTTGACCCACTGAATCGCTGTTTACTGCAGAGGTTTTTCAACTGCATGTTATTCCAGGCATGTGGTTGCCACAGCACGCCTTGAAACTAGGAGGACAGGTCAGCGGCTGAAGATGGAGCTTATCCTGGGATCTAACAGTGTGTCACAGAGTCACCCTCAGTGACGAGTCGTCTGTCCTAACTTAAAGAACGACAGATACACCCCAGCAAACAGGGAACATTACAGGAACGTTACAGGAACGTTACTGGAGGCTGCGGCGAGGTTGCCTGTTCGCTGGTTAAGTAAGGCAGTTCTCCTCTAGGTTAGGACCACATTTACAGAAGCGACCAGGTTGAAAGTGTGATGGAAACAGAGAACAAAGACACCAGGCTTGAACTTAGAGCAGATGTGCTATGAGATCCAAGGGAAAACAAAGAGCCGCCACTGTTTAGGGTTCCTGTTCTGACTGAAGGTTCAGGAACACCTAGAACCGTGTATGGAACCCCCAGGCTGACAGACTGGAGATCCCTTCAGGCTCACTCATCTCTGCTAATCCCTGTCCCTGGATTATGTAGCTCCCTACTACACATCCCGCACCTAGAAAGGCGACCCATGCAGGAATCTGCTCGGTGGAAACGAGCAAAGACCTGAATCCCAGCTCACTTCGTCTGACTCGCTGCAAAATGACAAGCACCACAGCAGAAAAGCCATCAAACGACCCCCGGCTCGCTTCGCCCTCCATAAACCCTCCATGAGAATGAGGTTAAGACGAGGAAAAGCTACGCACCCATGTCGTTGTCCTCCTCGCAACTTCAGAAGTCAGACGAGCCGATGGATGATGTTAGACCGTCAGAGCGACTCCTCCGGGGCTGTGACGTCACCGGTCCCGGGACCCCGGCGGACGGGGAACGTTACGCGAACGTTACGAGAAGGTTACTGGGCGTTCTGGGGACAGGCTGCCATGAGGGGCAGGACACACACACTCAGACTTAACTAAGTTAGAAACTCCAGTTCACTGCCTGTTCAAAACAAGGCAGCACATGCAGGGAAAGACTAAACTCTGTGTGTGTGTGTGTGTGTGTGTGTGTGAATAATCATAAGCTTCATTTATTCATGAATGAAAATTATAACTCTGGAGCTGTGACGCCAGATCCCCACCATCCCTGAATATCTGTGTCCAGCTACTTATCTCCATGAGATTTCCTCTGTCGTGCCCAGTGGAATACAGCTTTCTTGTTAGATATGACTTGTCTTCCTAAAACATATTAGCTCAGCAATATTTTCAAGTAATTTACTGTCACTGCTCTTGTCTGAGGAAACCATGTCCATGTCATGTTCAGCTCCTGAAATGAAACCTTTATTTGCCATCAGCATCATTTTCCACAGTATGTGTATCCCATCCTACTGACTGATAATTGATAAGGAGTCAGCCGTCATTTCCCAAACTTCTCCAGAAATGTGTCTGTGAAACTGCTGGTTTCCTGCAGCCATTCCAAAGAAACCAAACATTCGCTCCTGACTGCCGGAATGTTGGACAAATGTATCAAGTTAAAAAACCTGACATTTGTCTGTATCAATTCTTTGCTGTATCTTGGTGAGATTACAGGTTAAGCAGTATACATGTCACAGTTTTCATGTGGTAGGTCCTTCATATTCTCATCGAGTATCAGAAAAGTACAAGACACAGCAAGTCATCAGCTTCTGGAGTAGTTAATCGGACCTGTTCCGCATGAAGTAATTCTCTGTATACAGGGGGCTCCTGCAAAATCAGACCGCTTCCGACATTTGCTCACTGTAATTTCAGAATACCTTATTATTGGTTCCATGCCACCAGGCTGTGCCCATTAACTCATGAGCGACGCTCGTCTGCAGGGCATTTCATTAGCAGGGTACGTGTGTGCGCGCTGGGAAGGCTGTGGGCTCTTCACACTCAGAGAAAATGACTAACCGTTGGCCGTTAGGTACCTTAACTCTCACCATGAAAACCATTCTGCTGGGAGTAATACAGAAACTTATTCCCTGCTGCTTAACGACCAAATTGATCAGCTTATGATAAACATCTAGGCTATTGAAAAGGGAGTGACACCTCAGGTGCCTTCTAGATAACCATTTTATTTAGCAAAATTATTACAGTTACCCAACAGCAGCCGCATCTTAATTAGCTGTTCCGGCATTCGCACTATTCCATGCAAATTATTCTGTTGCACACATACATTAAATTTAACCTTTTTGCTCCACAGCTGTTTATGTACCATTCTCGTAAAGCCTTCCTTCAGCCATGTTGGACTTGATGATGTAACTTTCTCAGCGGTCGCGTCCCGTGGTTTGGGTATACATGTGTATTCCGACTTCCCCTCCACTTAAAGAGCATTCCCTGTGTGCGGCCTTAACAAGTGTCTTAATGGAGTTGGACAGACGTCAGGGGTTGTTATGGAGACAGGAACAGTCCAGCGTAGATAGCCAACCCCAAGAAGGAGGAGGCAGGTGTGACAGCCCATTGCAGAGATTCTTTCACAGGTGACAGCCAGTCCAATAGAAACGTTTACTATATAATATGCACTCCACACACACACAGAGTCAGGGACAAGGTTTGAACCCAAACAGCAGAGGTGCGAGGCATCAGTGTTACCTGCTCAGGTACTCTATACACAGACATACACGTTTACATAAAACGCACACAACTACTCCAAGTTCAGAGAAACCTAGACACTTTCACTCCAGGAAAACACTGCACAGGACAGGTAAATTTCCCTTTGGGGATAAAGTATCTAAAGAATGTTTTCAAAAGATCAAGAGAGAGGAAAATTCAAAGCACAGGGAAAGTAGAATTAGCGATATTATGATGGTCCTGCTGTAAACAGGATACCATCCTTGATGTGAGCATGTAACTCTCACTTAAAACGGCATAAAGAAGCCGGACCCGGCCATTAACCCGAAGACAGACCGAGTCACAGCTAAGGCATGGAGGTCGAATGGAGTCTGAATTTACAGCTACTCCCCTAAGCCAATCATTTCAAATCTCACACAGGACCAGTTCTCGTTAAAACAGTGGTTCTTTTCTTCACTTTTTGATGGCATAGTCGGAACAGATTAAAATTCCCCTTTGTTGCTCCTTCTAAATGGCCTCTCTTGTTTGACCTTTGAAACTGGAAAACCAAATTCAGCAGGAGTCTGTCCACAGCAAGCAGAGCCCAGACCTGGCAAAGGCTTCCGGCAGCTGGCTCTTCACGGCCTCATCAACGCTCTCGCCAGCCACCCCCCAAAAACCCGTGGAATGCAGTTAAAAAAAAAAAAAGAAGAAGCCTTTTAAACATTTATTTTTGGGGGATTTTTTTTCCCCCTTATTTCAAACAGAGCTTTAAAGACCTCAGAGAAACAAACAGCACCACAATGACTAAACGTGAACGCATTGATTTAAATCCTTGAGGCGCCTTCGTGGAAACGCCCTAGAAGAAATTCAGGGATTGATGACTTACTCTGAAAACATGGCTCCACTCCTCTGAGTTTCCATGTAATCTTACATTGGTGACACACTGGAACGGACAGCTAAAAACTCTTCATTACTACTACACACGCCAAGCATCCAAAGACATTTTGCTCATGTGCTCTTAAGTACAAAACCATTCAAGTAGACTTACGGTAATAACTTAGACATGCAAAAAATACAAATTTTTATAAAAAAATATTGCAAATCTGTTTATTCCCAAATAAAGGTGAAGCAGATGGATGATTGAAAACCACCTTCAACCATTCGAGAAGTTTGAGCACGCTGTGGACTGAGAGGTAAATTAATCGAACTTAAACAGCTATAACCTAATTTTTTAAACCAACAAAGCACACCTCCCTGTTTTACAGCCTTTCCCGAAGACCTGAGAAGAGCCATGTGGGTCACAGGTCCTCTTCTACGTGCAGATGACATCAAGGCTTCATTTTTTTAAACTCGCCCACAGTAGCAAACTCAGCTGGTGGGCAAAGCAAATGTTTCCAAACTTGCTGTCTTCACCTGAGAGAGACACGTTCAGAACTTACGCGACCGTCCACTTGACTAAGATTAAGAAAGGCGGCTCCTTACAGCTCCAAACCTAACCGGTAGGCTACACCGAGCGGCTAGTCCAGCCTACAGCTTCAGTGGGATCACAGGCCAGTACTTGGGCTGCTTGCGGTCGCAGTTGCGGTCGAAAGACAGCTGCATGGCTGTCTCCATGCCCTGGATCTTGGCGGCGTCTTCTCCATACAGCTTCTTCATTTCCACCCCCCGCCGCTGCCCTGGCCTCTCCCCCGGGGGCCCTGCACCGCACCGAGGAGGAACCCCGTGAAGGTCACGGTCGGCCGGGATGTAGGGGCCCTGCTGCTCGGCCTCCAGCTGCTGCTGTTTCCCTGCAGTCCAACAATGTGGGTGGGAAGAAAGAAAGAAAGAAAGAAAGAAAGAAAACCTTTGAATGGTGGACAAACAAAAGCAGGGAACTAGTGAGCATGGAGACATGTCATGTTCTTGGTGCAGATACAGAGGAAAAGCCAAGTTTGCCTTTCCAGCAGGGCACAAATTTCAAGTACTTTTTAATCATCCTTTCATCAACCTCCAGGTCTAGTGAAGTGATCCAGGAGCCACAGAGGACAGTTAGGAAGATTCCCTGGGATCTGAGACACGCAGAGGAAGAAAAACAACATTCCTCACGTTTTTGGTTTTGGGATCTTTTCCGTAACAGATTGTGCAGAGTGCAGGATGCCTTTAGTCCTTGCAGGATTAACACCATAATCAGGACACCTAAATGCCAAAAAAAAAAGGCATCCTGAGACATTACCGGCTTCTCGTGGGTTTGGAGAAAAACCAAGCCTATTCTGCAGATCTCCAACCTCATGGCATCCTAACCCCACAGTCATTAGAAGCCAGTGAGAGGCTGTAACCCACAACTGCCTCCCAAGCCATGGGGAAAGAAGCATGGTTTGGAAAAATGGCTCGTTTTCACCATTAACCTCAGGAGGGCCAGCAGTTGAGCAGATTTAGGTTCTCTAGCCAAACACACAGGCGCTGCCCTCCTGACTCCTTCGTTGTCAGGCAAAAGAAATGGAAAACGAATTAAACTGACTACTGGATGGATAGAAATAAACACAGAAGAGCATTAAGGGCAACTTAAACAGGAGACAAGGACCAAGTCACATGCCTGACATCTGTGGGAAGCCTAGGCCCCAGCCAATAATCTCCCACAAAAACACTGGGGCTGAATTGCAGGAACAGGACTAATGACAGAGGAACAGCTGGGGGCTTGGGGGTGGGGGAGGAGACTCATCTGCTAATGGGACGACAGCTTGATTCCAGCTGCAAATGTCCTGACTTTCGGTGGAATTGGGCTGGGAGGGGACTTGTCCAACTACAGAACTCATACTGAGGGATGCTGGGAGGAGGCAGAGTAAGCAGAGAGATGAACATGGGGGGGGCCATCTGACCACAGCATTTGTATTGGGTGGAAACGTCAGGTGTAATTTAGTGGAACACAAGACAACTCCTACGCATGAAGAGCACGATGTGTTTTCGGAAAAAAGCTCTCCAACTGGAAGCAATGCAGCCTTAAGGGCACACTTCAAATTTGAGCCAAATTCCATGTCGCACTCTGCGGAAATCACAGGGGTGTACAGATTAAACGGAAATATACACATCGAGCTGAAAAGTGAGTGATGCAGTCCAAACGCAGCTCGAACAGCAGAGATAATGCAGTTTTCACACTACACTGGAACATGGATACCCTAGCATTTTAAGAGCTATTCTTTTGAGAAGGAAAGTAACTTCAATTAGCTCATCTTAAAGGCCCCCCAAAAAAGAGACTAATCCTACTGGAAATGCACCTTTCTGCCATTGCGTTCCAAGAAAGATCAACCAGTGAGCCCTGGTTCCCAGGCTGGTGAAAGTGGGCCTCTCAAACCCGCCCGATTAAGAGGGCAACTCATGCTGATGGAGAAGTGGAAAGTCTCTCTCCACGGCAACAGCCCATCACCAGGCAACAGGGACAAAAACACAGTGCAGAAAACCAAATTGGCCAAAGGCCTTTTTAGTCACATAACAAAAGGAGACCCTGCTCTCCATTCAGTTCTGGGGGGAGCTTCGTCGTATGGAAGACGATTTATGATGTCTGCTGATCAGAGAATATTGTAAATGGCTAGGGAATATGATGATCTGACAAGAAATGACAACTAAGCAACAATGGAGATCTGTGCAGAACTGGACGAGGAAAGCTGAATAATCCAAACCTCCTGACGCAGCCAATAAAACCCTCAATGAACTTTTTACAGCCATCCTCAACCAATCACCACCTGAGAGGAGGAACATAACCACAGCCAGAAGGCCGGTGGAGTTTTTTTTTTTCTTTAAAACTCAAACCAGGATATTTAGCTCAGCGGCACCACCTGCAGGCCTTTCAGGCACCCGCAGAATCATAGGGCTGTGATCAGGAGCTGCCAGACCATCAAACAATTAGTCATTAACTTGGGGGAGGAATGGGAGCAGAGCTTTCTCAATATGAAGAGAACCAGGCAGGTCTTGCACAACAGAACTGAAACCACGGGGATGCCACAGAAGCAGCTGGAGCCTGCGAGAGGCAGGCTGGGTCAATTTCAGAACAAGAGAACTGAGGGCAGCAGTTCTCTCACATGGCTGGGGCCAACTTTTTGCCATTTGGAGGAGGAAATGGAGACTGGAGGTACCACCCAGCATAGCCAGGTGTCACCTCTGCAAACAGTGCTGATATGCCCCATTTCCTGTTCTTAGACTTTTCTGGAACTGATCTGGTATTTTGTGGCTCACAAATGTAGCGTGTAGTTCGGCACCAGACTGCTAGGGGGTGCTCATTCCAGTTCCGTAGCTTGGAAGGGGTGCTTGGCGGGAAGGTTAGCTCAATGGCCGTTTCTGCTCTTGACAAGGTAGGCACCTGCGAGCAGCGCACATCGGAAAAAAATATTAAATCTAGTTACTAATTCCGGTTAAAACCACTTTTAATCTGTTTCGTAATGCGGTCCTGAGTTGAACGTGCAAAGCCTGTTTCGCTTGTTAGAATTTTAGTAATGCTTAAAACTGTAGTTTTGGATGGAAGTGTTCACAAACTTTAGGCTGAAAGCTGTCTTGAGTGTCCTCTTATGTGGGACAGCTGCAGAAAAGACAGGTCTTGAAATAATCCGCCACGCCGGTGAAGGGCTGCTCACACAAACTGCCTTTGGGCTCTGGGTCGGCTCGCCGATCCCCCGTCACCATGGAAACACAGACGTGCCGGGTGTGCTGAGCACATAATCACTCTCCCTGCCGAAGCCTCAGACGGGACAGGCTCCGCACTCACTCAGCTCCTGCCGGTGCCGTTCTGTCTGGGCGAAGTACTGCCGCAACTCCTCCGTGATCTCCATGTTGCTGACGTCGCATTCGATCTCGCCGCCAGACTCGCCGTCGGTGCTGCCCTCCTCAGCCGAGGGACACTGGCCGGCCGCATCCTCGTCGCCGTGCCAGTCCGCGTAACGCGGTGGGGCAGGCACGCCGTGAAACGCCTCCAGGGCCTTTCTGTAGGCCCGCCGGTGCCTCCGCAGCCAGGCCATGGCCTGCCGGTAGTGCTGCCAGTACCTGGCATACACTGGATGGGCGAACCAGGAGGAGACATCAGTGTGGTCACCCTAGGGAGGAGACCCAGACAGGGGATGAAGGAGAATGGCTGCGAATAGGTGGGACAGCACAGCCAAGGAGCGGCTCCTTCCCCATTTACCCATCACTTAATCATGACACGAAACACAAATGAAACATGAAGTGAGACGTGAAACACACATCTCCTGTATAAGGGAGGAATACTGGACAGGTCATGAACAGTGACTGTGTCTGGGTTATGAGTGGACCTGAAAAGAGCTGCATGGGTGATAATGAGGCACGTGCTGTGATCAGGATTAGTGAACATTCGTGTTTCCCCCCAGCTGATAAACCGAACCAAACGCTTTAACCGCAACATATGCAACCGGAAGCGCTCAAGAACTTGACTGGCAAAACACACATAAAGTACATAATCGAATTATCCTGCACTAGCAATACAGACATGGACCACTATCGGCTTTCGAACAAAAACGTTCACTCTTACCATGGTCATCGGTCTGTCTCCTTGAAAGCCAACAGGAAGTGGAATGACGTATTTCCGCTTTCCATTTGAGCGGTGTGGTTATACTGCCACCTGGCGGAGAGACAAGCTCCTGCACGCTCCGTGTTCCCTTAAAGGGGTGCTCGGTAGCGACGTCCTTTCCGCTTGCCATTTGAGTGTTTTTAAAAACCTAATAATTATTATCCATCAATTCAGAATCAGAATATCAGAATATCTTTATTGTCATTGTAACGGGTACAACGAAATCAAGTGCAGTCCCTGTGTCAGAGAGATTTATACAGGAAAATAAATAGGGAGAAATATATAAATAAGGAAATATAAAAT
>JAACJT020002805.1:0-11188 GCA_009936485.2 Gymnarchus niloticus | reverse complement strand
CTTCTCTTTCTGCTTCCTGTTTAGTTCTGTTTGCTGTGTCTATTGCTGCCTTGGTATTGATCTTCTGCCTGTGACAACGACTATGTTTTCTATTTTCTCCTGGGTTTTCCTACCTGTTCTGGTTTTGGCCTTGATTAAACTGTCTGATTCTGTAATTGGATCCTACCGTGTTCTGAATCATTATAGTAATGTCTATAGAATCTGATATTAATGGGGTTTCATCAACCAGGACCCACCACAACTGTCCATCCTGTGACATTTTTCCAGTTGTACGGCCTCTGAGCAAAATAAGAACTAGCAAAAAAATCCTGTATTCTAAATAATTGATTTGGGTAATGTTAGTGAATAGTGAGGTTAGCAACTCCCCCCCCCAGCAAAGGAGGCTTAGAGGTGTTTATGATTTGTAACAATTAATGTTTAAATGGTTTCTCATATTTAAACCAACAAAACCTGATGTGGATTAAAACTAAATATCTTTTGAGAAGTTACAAAGAAACCTACAAATGAAGCTTGCTGATCTTATTGTGTAGGACAATTACTATGCAAATTACAATGAGGTAGCGATAAAATGGACCCTGTAAGTGATTATTATTGGAAGTGTTGAGATGGGTTTGGGAGTAGAGAGGGGAGGAACGAAAACAAAGGATTTGCTCTCAAGAAGGTAAAGTGAGGGCAGGTGCCTATAAGCTGGCTTTGCTGTGCTGAGGTCCCCTGCCCCCTTAACAATGAAGTATTTCCTTTTTCAAATAATCCTGTTACTCCTTCAGACTATTTTTCAAAGACCTCACCTCAATTTGCCTTTTCCATTTCTTCCCCCTGTAGTGCTGAAGGGACCTACGCCTCTGTGATGCCATCAGAAGTGAACGCTGAACCAGAATGTGCAGGACCTATAAAACTGACACAGTTATATTCCAGGGTCTCATAAAGGTGGAGGGGGGGTCTCTAAATATGGTTCCATATGTAGCTTGCCCAATGAGGTACAGAAGAGGTTTTACACCAATTTATCCCCTGCCAGGAGACATGCTGACTCTCCCACCTCAAATGGGTCACCACAGGTAGAAAGTCCTTGGGGGGGGGGGGGCAGGTTATTGATTTCACTTCAGTAATCTTGTAAACCCCAACACCCTGAGCAGGGTAAACAGTTAGACAGTAAATGGATACAACAGTCTTGTGAGACCCTGGCAAATTAAAAGGGTATATAAAGAGTCCAGGCACAGAAAGTATTTAAAAATGAAAAAGTAATAATAAATCAAAGTAGCAAGAAACAAGCATTGATTTTGAAAGAGGCTTCATTTTTCAATTAGCAAGTGTGGGTAAAATAATGTTAATATGGTTAATTCTGTAACTTTTGTGTGTGTGTTTTTTCAGGGATATTTTAAGGTTTAAAAATATTTTGGTTTTTTTTGTTTCACCTATTTATATCTCATCCTGCACTTTTTTGGATTTGCAATTAAAATGTCTGAGGGATGGGTTTTTCTTAATATTTGTCACTTTATATGAACGTGATGATCAGTTTTTGACTTGCCGTTTCAAAATTGTGTTCACTATGGGATGAAATGTGGCACATTTGGGTGCTACAGATCAACTTCATTTTAGCATCAGTCTTTCCTAAATTGTATCTGTTCACACTGGAATTGTGCCTCCAACACTTAGTCACTTGGTGAATTTTGAACCACAACCTTGAGAATCAGAAAAAAAAAGAATTTATTATGAGACACATGATGCAACGACCACTTGGAATCCACCACATACCAGCAGTCTTCTATCAGCACCACATAGGCAGAGAGCAGCTGTGGTTTCCCCAAGGTTGATCTGGAAACCGTTTGTCAGGATGCTAACAGAAGGTAGCTGGTGACTACTAATTGACCCAACCATGGAGCAGAATTACTTTCGCAGCACAGCTCACAGCCCGCACTCCAGAGAATGACAAGAATGCCCAGAGAAAGCAAATTGCTTGTGCTTTCTCTCCCCACCTGACAAAAATAGATCATGGACAACGGCACTAAGACACATATTCCCCCGAATCGGTCAACCCAGCCCCTTCGTTGCCTCTCCTCTGTGCCCTTATTTTCCAGTGCCCTTAATAAATCTTGCCCCCCAGCTACTCTGGGTCTCAAGAGATGTCAGTCCCCAAATATGGCTCACGTGTTCCTGACCAAGCTCATTACCAACATCTCTTCATTGTTTTTTGTTTGGCCAGCTTTGGTGTATGTGGTGACCTACCTAGATCATATTGTCATCCTAGACCGGCGGTGGGCAATTAATTCTCCCAGAGGCCACATGAGAAGCTGGGACTGTTATGGAGGGCCAGACCAATAGGCTGAACTCAATTCTGCTTGACATTAAAATGATCTCTGATTAAAAAGCAGTAAATTGTATGGTTTTGATTAGCTGCTACTGGTAAGAGTAGGTGTTACAATTAGACAATGAAAACGTGGAGCAGGCATATTAAGAACACCAATATCATATCAACATTTAATCAACATTCACAAAACCGATCTTGAAAATGTGCGTTTTTGCAGTATTTCAAAGACCAGCATTAAATTAACTTTATACAAAAAGTAACAAGTGCTATTGCTATCTTGTTTGTAGTCTAATTACCTCATTTGCTGCTGTTCAGTTCTTTTTCTTATCCAGTGAGAGAAATCTAGTCTATGTTGAGCTTGAACAAGTGCACTGAAGTTTGCAGCTTAGCTAACAAAGCCTCAGATGTCCATGCCCGCTCTGCATCAGTCAAGTTCTTGTATCGCCCTGTGTGTTTAGTCATGTAATGGCAATTCAAACTGTATTCCTTAAACAGCGATCTGTACTTCACAAACTAAGCACACGGCATTACCTTTGACTTCAGTAATTAAATACTTAGAAGTCCTTGTCTTATTGAAATCCCTACATTTGTATCAATCTTTCTAATTTTAACGTGAGCTGACATTTTTAAAGGCCTAACAGCTAACTCACATCTCTCCTAAACGTCTGCTCGCCAACACAATAACAGTGTAAAAACAGTGAAGGTACATTCCTTCACTCGCATGCACGCACACACGCAGAAACATACATAAATTGAAAAAAAGTGGTCCCTTTCAAAATAAAAGCAACGCAGTTGTATTGCATGCATGTTGTACACTTATTTACGTCTGATTCCTAATTTCCCGTTGACCTCAGGCGGGCTGGTCCGGGACAGTCAAAGTGCCGGATGTGGTCCAGGGGCCGTACAATGCCCTGGTCTGTCCTAGACCATATTGTCATCCATGCTGACACTGGGGCAAAGAAAACCAGCTTCCAGCTGGTTCTCAACAATATTTGTCTCTTTATCAGTTGTGCAAGGAAACATTTTATGCTTAATCAAACACCCATAACATAAATGTCTTGATCGAAAATCTGGGATGACTTCTATTGGCCAGAGAGATGTTTGTGGCAAAGAAACTGGTTCAAGGTGATTAAAGACTAAATGCAACTGAGAAGAGGCTATGAATTGCTAAGATAACTGCAATAAAATAAGGCATCTAGAAATTACTCCAGGATTTATCTCATACATTGGTTTCCTCAGCAACCAAAGACCCAGAAATTTTCACAACACTGGGCAGACCTTTATGTAAGCCAATAGTCCTGCCAGTGATGAGCTACAAAGAAAATGGCAAAAGATCTGGCATTTCTGTGACCATCAAGCTGAAAAAAACTGAGGTACCAGGTTGTGAAGAATTAGTCCACTCGGCACTGTTACATCTTCTCTGGCCCTGCAGGGGGAATTGGGGATGCATGTTTATAGTTTCTATAGCTACCCTCTGTGACCTATGACCCAGCCTGGAAGTACTGCTTTATTGTTTCCTGGTGTTAAATCTCAAGGTTTGTTTGGTGCAATGCTAATCCATTTTGTTACATTCCTTTTTCCAAGTTCTAGGTCTTTCTGATGTTAACCTTTTCCATTCTGGTTAATATTTCTTAATCTCCAGTGTCTTCATGTCATTCTACTTCATGCCTCCTGTGTTATCAATCTTGCAACACGACTGATTACCTCCACATTTGGGTCCAGCCTTGCAAGTCCTGTCTGTGTCTATGTGCCCTGCAATGGGTTGGCACCCCCCCCAGGTGTCCCCTGCCCTGCACCCCAAGGCTGCCTGCGATAGTCTCTCTCTCCTCCCCCTCCCCGAATAGGATTAAGCATTTTGGAAATGGATGGGTGGTTCATGAAGCTGATGAACTTCCATTACTCTAACCTTCTGCTGCATTTTCCTCTTCAGTGAGAGGCATAGAGTCCTTCAGCATTGAAGTGAATTATAGATACTGTAGATCCACTAAAAAAGAATAATAATCATTCTTATTAATTTGCATGCATTGAACATAGAAGGGAACACTTAACCTACAGCCTAGTAACTGCAGTCAGAGAATAATGCTTTTACAAGATCCTTTTATAAGAGAGAAAAAGGTACATCAAATAAAATATAAATATAAGCTTGACTGCGAATTGAATTAATAAATATATAAGCATAAATCATTGCTAATAGAACAGATGACATATGCTACGTTTAATTCAGTAGGAAGAACCATTAAATTAGAGATTGTACATAAAAATGCATACATAAATGTCGCATGGGAAATAATAGAAATCAGACAGCAGTTTAACTAAACTGGTGAGATCACCTCCAGTTAGGACACTGAATGGGACACTAGGGTACAGGTCTATTTTATATACAGACACCGGCACTCTTCGGTTTTTCAAAATAGCCACAATATTCTGTGAAATAAGTTTAAGCTGACAAAAGTGATTAGCATCCACTATTCTTTATTCCATATTCCACCGAGTGGACGCTTTGCTTTTAATTTTTAACTTAAATTGTTAGAAATGTAATTAATTAATTTTTATTTTTATTTTTTTTTTTAAAGTGGAAGTTTACCAACACTTTTGGCCATGTCTGTATAAATGGGTTTGTCATGGTTCATGTGGGAGCAAGGTGGGGTGCTGGGCTTTAATGACAAGCCTGCACCACCAGACAGTTCAAGACCATCTACAACCGTCTAGTGACTCGCTGTGGGGAGGGTCTATCACGCCGCAACCTCTAAGGGCCACCAGAGGGCACTACAACACCAGACCTGGACTGCCCTCACACCTGCGTTCCATTACCTGATTCCACACCTGTGGTATTACCACGGTTATCAGCCCTATTTCGTCTCCCTGTACAGACCGGGCTGCTTAGTCACTGAAGCTGCCTCTGCTTCTGTTTGCTACGGCCTGACCACCCCATAGCCTTGCTCCTTCACATCCTGACCACCCCACAGCCTTGGTCCTTCCACAGAGTTTTCTGTTTCTCCATGTCCTGCTCCCTGCAGCTTCATAGTAAATCCCACCTCAAGTTAACTCTCACCTCAACTCCTGCCTGTTTTTTTATATCTGCACTCAAATCCACACCATCCCAGCTACCTGAAAACCTGTTCTTTAAAGAGAATGAATAATAATCAAACCTGAATTAACAGAGGAAATTCTAGGAGCAAATGATGACTTGATATTCAAGTTACTAGTAGTAGAATCAATGGCAGTTGTAGATGACTTTAAGCTGGGGGGCCAGGCTGGGGCCAGTTGTTTTGTTGGAGGGGCTCATATGAAAAAATATATTTGCTTATATTTGCATATTTGCTTGCCACCAAGCAAATTACAAGTTAATAAAACAGACTGTCATTTAGGGAGGCCAATGGGGATGGACCAAGACTATCAGTGGGAGGGCACTGGCCCCCTCTGGCCCCTCCCCTAGAACCACCCCTGGGTAGAATGAACTATTCATGTTGGAGGACGCTATGGATAGGAAGAGAGAGTCTGAGAGTCTGTGTTTGGATATTGGGAAGAATCGAACATGCTGGAGAACCAAGGAAATGCCACACAGATCCAAACCCCTAACCCTGGGGGTGTGAAGCAAGAGCATGACTTACTGAGCCCCCATGGCAACACAACGTGTGTGTGTGTGTGGGGGGGGGGTATTTTTATTATCATGTTGTGGGTATATAATGTCCCCTGGAAGAATGATTACTGTTACTTTGACCTTGTGAGGATATTTGTTGTGTCACCACAAGGGAAAGCTCAATTTTATAAAAGTCTGTGAATGCAATCAAAAAACCAAAAGAGCCAAAAGTCTTGTATTTTGTTGGGTTACATATGGTTAAGGTTAGGGCTGGGTAAGGGTTAGGGTTGTCATGAATGGAAGGTCCCCACAAGGTTATAAATTCACAAATGTGCAAGTGTGTGTGTGTGTGTGTGTGTGTGCGCGCACTTAGTTATAAAAAAAAACCCCATGAAAAACTTTAACTTTGAACTTTAACTAGAGCATAATTACCAATGCAGCCTAAGGGGTGAGTCATATTAGCTTGGCTGCCAATCAATCGTATGAGACAACTGTTAATAAGGTGTGAAAATCACTACAATCATGTAATAGTATTTAACGTGATTCAACTACGGAAGTTCCAAAGAGGTCTGACTCCATGCCCCAAATGCATGGCATGGGTCCTGAAAGCTGGCAGTATATGCTTATCACAGACACCCTGACTGTCTCTCAAATGACTACCACCCTCATCCTTCTCACAATTTTCTTGTTTCAAGAAAATAAAAATGCTGTATTTGTCCTTGAAATTCTGGACTGCACATAAATATACTTTGAAGTTACGATTATGATTATTTACTGTATATTAAGCATAAGGATGACTTTTTTGAAATCTTGAAATCTTTGTATTTTTAAATACAACACTGGCAGTCTAAAATGAAATGTTCATGTACTGATTTGTTATCGTTCTGTCATTTGTTATCATCCTAACATCCTATTCCACACTAAAAGAACAAATTCATGTATTTTTACCATTAACGATCAATCTTAAAACATTGAAGAGTAGCAACAATTTCAATCAAGGATAAGTACTCCAAATCACCTGTAAAAGGAGTTCAAAACTGCCCATTGTGAAAGTGAATGGGAAAAAATGAGCTGGAACACATTCGCAATCTTCCAGACAGATTGGACACACATTATCAAAATGATTCCTAATTGCTAAGTGGAAGGTGTGACTCATTATATTTTTGCTTATTTGAGTGCATGATTACTATGTATTTGCTTAACTGATTGAAAAGCAAGTATGGCACATTCCGCCCCTTCTGTCTGCACTTAGTAAGACTTTGTTTACCAGAAACCATAGCCTCTGAACATTTCTTCAGGCTGATGTTTTTTTTAGTAGTGTTATTTCCGGCTTTCCCTGCAGTACTTGTCTTTTTGCTTAAGTGCAATGTGCATTTTGACCAGAGCCGCTCAAATGTGCACACATCTGCATTTCCTCAGTCGAGTACAGTAAAATACACGATTGCTCTGTATGACTTGTCGATTATGGGTTTTGAGCAGGTTAAGTGATGCTAAAGAAGAGAAAATATTCATCCAAATTAAAACTTGATATTGATATTGATGTAAGTGTAGCCCACATAAAACAGTAGATTTTTTAAGAACAGAGATCACCAATAATGTATTGGAACTCATACACAATATTGTAGACTCCTAATCCATATCACTCTAATATAAATATTGCTAATATATGACCATTTTTTGCAAAGAGTTCTTCTTTGAGATTTAACCATGAGGGAAAACGACAGTAGTAGATTCAATAAACACCGCAGTAAAGCTTTCACATCAAAGTATTTCTATATAGCGTCCTTTTCCAGCAACCCAGACCACTTAACACATTAGTGGCATTTGCAGGCATACCAAATTTTAGGATGACATAAGTGTCAATGGATATTGAATAAGAGCCAGGAGAGAATATAGGAGAATAAGTTTGATAGGAGAAAAAAATCTTGTTAATTAATTAACACTGATTTTCAGTATGTATGAAGTTACCCAATTAAGGTTTTGTACTCTCAACCTACCAAAGCAACCATATAATACAACACAGGGATTAAGTTAGTAGTCTCTAGTTCAATTTTCCATGTTAAATATGTGAGTCACACACTACAGCTTAGCTATTATCTTATTAAATATTTTTTAATGAGTCTACATTTTTCATGAGTTTAATGAACAGCTCAGCTAAGAGATAACCAGAATGTTATTTGTAACAAATTAGGTGGAAAATTTAATTCGGCCGATCAGAATACACCAGAGACAAGCTATCCTGAAAGCACATCTGGACATCAGAATCCACTAGAGACAAGGTATCCCAAAATCATATCTGGGGAGTCAAACCAAAAAAGTACTGTTATAGACTGTTATACGTGCTGTGCATACGGCTAATGGATGCAGGCGGGGCTGCCCTCGTCTCTGGCCATGGAGATGTAGCCGCGGCTGTCGTCTGACCAAGCCCTCGGTGTGCCTTCAGCTCATAGTGCCATGGTGCTTGCCGTAGGGCCAGTGACCCTTCCTTGTTTGGATGTTGACCTCTTATTGTCTGCCTGTCCTCACCTGTGTGGTAGTTCTTGGCTTTGTGAGGGCGGAGCTGTCCATAACACCATCAGTGCTGAACTTTGACAAGTGACTGCTGGTGCTGCAGCCCATACAGGGCCAGCTGTCAGTTGGCTGGAGTGACAACTTGAGTGGGACTCAACATTTACTCTCACTACATTCCCACAGCTCCTCAATTTCTAAGGGCTGTTTAGATGATCTCTTCTGCTGACCTTCCACATTCTCCGTGACTGATGTCCTTTCTTACATCATCCAGGTGTCTCCGCCATTCATCAAATATTTATTGCTTTCTCAGTCTTTTCTACCAACACTTTGAGCTGACAGTTAACTAAATAATGGGTGAAATTTATTTAATAACTTGTCAAATTGGGCAAAAAGGGTTTCATTTTTAAAATACCTCATGATTTTAAGCTTAAAATGAATTATTTTATTGAACTTTAAGATTTATCAAAGTATAATCTGTCTGTAATATTGCGTTTCACCTCCACTAGAACAGCTATAATAATAATAATAACAATAATAATAATAATAATATAAGCTTTGTATTGGATTTTTGTTTCATTCAGGCTGTCCCCCGCATTAACACCCTGATCTCATCTCAATTCTCTACTAATTAGCTGCCTATGGTTAAAGAAAGGATAATTATTATTATTCCATCCATCTTCCAACCACTTATCCTGGTCAGGATTGCAGTACATTATTATTATTATTGTTGTTGTTGTTTTTGTTGTATTTTCAAGGATAATTCCATATACAAGTAAGTACATGAAAGTATCTTTCTCTCATATTGTCGAGGATGACATGAAGCCTGACTGATCAATCCACAGATAATTATAAACTCATTCCCTTAAAGTCACAGCTCTGTCAGCCCGATATTAGTCTCCTGCATGACATGCAAAGTCTCAGTAATGGTGTTACAGTCCAAAATAGAAAGCAGAGAATGACCCTCAAAAGCAGCAGACTCACACGCTTGCCATCAACATGGGATCTGCAGTCTGTTGCTTGTTTTGGACTGCAGGCTTTCAAGGCAACCTGTGGATGCCATCTCAACAAGCACATCGGCCACTCAGATAAAAAAAAAGCAGCCTGACACGTCCAAAAAGCAACCTGACATAGCCAAAAGCAACCTGACACAGCCAAAAGCAGCCTGACACAGCCGAAGGCAGCTTGACACAGTCAAAAGCAGCCTAACATGCCTGAAAACAACCTGACACAGCCAAAAGCAACTTGACATAGCCAAAAGCAGCCTGGCACAGTTGAAAGCACCCTGAAATAGTCAAAAGCAGCCTGACACAGCCAAAAGCAACCTGACACAGTCGAAAGCAACTTGACACACCTGAAAGCAGCCTGACACAGATGAAAATAGCCTGGCACAGCCAAAAGCAACCTGACATAGCTGAAAGCAGCCTGACACAGCCAAAAGCAGCCTGACACAGCCCCCTGATGGATCACCTGGAGAGACAGGTTGCTGAGACACGTCAAGAGGTTACAATGTTTGTTGTCCAGCAACCAACGCCCCGTGGAGCTGTAAGTGAAATGCAGCATCCTTCTTTTATCTCACATGAGTGTGAGAACCTTAGAGAGCCCAAGCAAAACACAAATTTTTGATAAGCATGTTTCTGCTGTTCAGTCAAACCTATAGTCTTTAGTAAGCTCTCTTCAATTTCTTTTTTCTTATTTTAATTTAAGAGTCATAGTCATGTTTGTATTCAGTCCGAGGTGCTCCCAGTCTAGTGTTTAATGCTGACAGGGACAGGTTCTAGGTTCACCCTAGCCTGACCAGTGACCTTTACTTCTCATCCCTACCTTAAGGTGTCAATCCATTGAAAAAAACATGTTGGAAATGAACATTGTGTATACTTCTCTGTGTGCTCTTGAAAGCTTCAAAACTGGTGTTAAGAGTGCATCACTCCTCTCCATCCTCATCTCCATACCCATCTCCATCACCATCTCCATCTTCTTCTCCTTCCCCAGTTTGCAATGTCCTTAACCTTAAAGTGAGCCTTTGCAACCAGCCTCATTAAGCAGCTATGAACCCCAAAGACAAGTTTGCACCTACACAGCACAAATTGCCTGGTCCAAGCTTCTCACTGCTGCACTGGAAATTCAGACATTTTTCTCTTTTCTATATTGTTATATGCTATATTAATTTATATATATATGTACATTCAGTACAATAGTATATGTGAACAGGGTGTTATTAGATTGTCATGTGGATTACAACTCAATTATCGAAACTGACTGTGATCCTCATATTGCAATACAGCATTTTATAAGGTGGGATTTCTGTAATGATAATAATCTGTCATCCAGCACGCTCTGGGACAACTGTGTCTTCATCAGTTATGTGCTGGAATAATCTGCTTGAATCAGCCTGACAG
This sequence comes from Gymnarchus niloticus, assembly GCA_009936485.2. Classification (NCBI taxonomy): domain Eukaryota; kingdom Metazoa; phylum Chordata; class Actinopteri; order Osteoglossiformes; family Gymnarchidae; genus Gymnarchus; species Gymnarchus niloticus. The sequence goes on along the minus strand of JAACJT020002805.1, from coordinate 396 downwards.
TGAGATGAGCCCGTATATGCAAATGACTGGAGTAACACTGTAAGAATAAGATGAAGCTGAACAGCTTGAGGATAACACTGAAATTACCCTTGCTCCTAGAATCATGAGTATTACATCATGTGTGCTTCTGCAGGTTAGCTGTCTATGCCCAGAGGGTTGTTGGTTGTAATCTCATGGTCAGTAGTACGATCATATCCCATCTGTTCCAGGTGTGCTGGATAAATGGCTGACTATCTGCTCTGAACTCAAACTTCACTCTCAACTGTAAATGTGTGTGTCATGGAGAGCAAGATGGGAAATGTGGACTGAAGAATTCCAATATACAGTACTGTGCAAAAGTCTTAGGCAGGCAAAGAAGCCATTTGAGGCCATTTATCTGGGCAGAAAGTGTACATT
>JAACJT020002803.1:0-11201 GCA_009936485.2 Gymnarchus niloticus | reverse complement strand
TGGAGGACAGGGCGGCCTGGCGTGCTGTGGTCCATGGAGTCGCAAAGAGTCGGACACGACTGCGTGACTAAACAACAGATGGTTTCTTCCACTCTAACCTTAAACGGTGACTCCAAAATTTGTTGGAAACTCTGTGCATCATCTGTAAAATATCCACTGCAACAAATGAGTATTGCCATTCCAGAGGCTCCTAACTCACCTGCCCTTGCATGACAGGGAACACCCTCCAAGGTGCTTCGGCACGAGAGGGGAGAAGGGCGTGGGTATGGGGAGAGAACAGCAGGGGGCGCACCAGAGCTCCCCAGGAGGCTAAGATTGTAGGACAGAACCGCCTGCCCTGCCAGCGCTTGCGGGTCAACTGGCACACGTCCACCATACCCCATACAGGAGACCTGAGGTGAGAGGCACTGTCACAGAGCACATATCATAGGACAGGACACCCTCAGGTGAGATGTTACACTCACAGACAAAGGGAACGGCCTCAGTAAGCGGCTGCTATAGGGGCTGCAAGATGGGCCACTCCCACTCACGGCAACTGGGCTTCTCCCGAAGATGTAGGGCCGGCCGGACGACAGGAGAAAGGGAGGGCTGCCGGGGGACACTGCAGAGCCTGGGAACAGAGCCTGATGCTAACAGAGATGCTCCAAGGTCCACACAGCTCAGAGCCTCTGGGCCCTGTGATGCCCCAACAGAGAATCTCAGCCCCGTTTGCTTGGGAGTGGAGGTGCCTGCCAGCCTTGCACAGGAGACATCCGTGAAACCACAAATTAAAAGGACCAGGTAATTGTTTGTGTTCCAGCTGTGATTATATTCAGGTGGTTTAGTGCTGGAGTCGTGTCCCCCCCTTCAAAAAAAAAAAAAAAGCCTTAAAACCAAACTGGGTCTCCAAGGAGACTAAAAATCCCCATCTTTCAGCAACATGCCCTGGTGAATGAGCCAATCAGCATCAGCCCTCAAAGGAGCCCCAGGGGAGAGCAGACAAAGCAAGCTTAAGGCCCCGCCAGAGTCAAGTCAAGTCACAGCGGGAACAACCCAACAGTAGGACACCTGGAACTGCCAACTGATCCTGGGCTAGGAGGGTGAGTTTGAGGGGTGGTGTACAAGACGAACATGCTAACGGTGAAGAGATGTAGGCTAACAGGGCACTTACCATAGCGCTCCCTCAGTGAGGGCTGTTTCGGGTATTGGGGGTGCGTCCGCTTCACCTTGAGAGAGAGGGAGAGAGAACATGTCATGAGGAACTGGAAAATGCAACACTAGAATGAACACACTCCAAGAGCCATTTAGCAGGCATTTACTGCCTCTGCAAAGCGCACAGACGGACAGACATACACAGGGAACACAGCACATGGAGTACAAACCAAATTTTCCCAAAATATTTCTGAAAATTGTTCGGCCGCCGGGGGGTGGCAACAAGAAATTTTTGAGTCCGGAGAAATACTGTAAGAGGTACCGCCCCTCTCCCCCCACTGCAAGAGTAAATTTTTAAAATGTGTAATGAGCGATTAAAGCTGCCATGGATCCCAGAAAGGCAGATTCCAGTCCCTCGAAGGTTCAGCCTGTTCCCCCTAGGAGCAGAGTGGCTCATTATAGAATTGCAGCTACATGCAGCAGGACGCTGCCACCGGGAGTAGCACTGTGCACGGCTGACGACGGCACGCTTTAACACCTTGACTGAACATCTTGCTGGACGGAGGCAAGCCAGGGAAAGACGTCTTCAGCTAGCTGGGTCACATGCAAGGTTAAAATGGGACCAGGGTGCAAGGAATCACCTAGAGTAGGGTTCTAAGGACCCAAAAAGAGAGTTGCAGGGGGTCCGCAGAGACAAAGGGAATTGGCAAAACATCAATAGGACTAATCCCCCCAGAAACATTAACTATTAAAGCCCCCCAAATTCGTGGCACTGAGCTTTTTGTTATGTGAATATGCAACAGCAGAAAAAGATCTGCAGCTCGAGCCTGTAGTCTTGGGAGGAGGAGGGGGTCTCTGCATTAAGATAGGTTGAAGACGCCTGACCGAAACTGAACTCGAGAGTGGCGAGGGGGTGCCTCACGGCACGGGCGGGGCTGTTTGCAAGAGGAGGTAAAGTGACAAAGGATGCGGTTAAGTTCTCTGCGGCAGTTTACAGTATGGCAGGCGGACGCAGCAGAGCGAACAAAAAGCAGAAAGATGAATGAAACGTGGGAAGAGGTCCTCATGGCATGAGACGGCATGAGTCAGCTGTGCTTCGGGCACAGTCTCCCCCAGTCAGCTGTTCTAAGACAACAACGATACACCAGGAAGATGCTCACACTGAGGCAGATGCACTACAGAGAACAGGCTCGCAGAAATTTACACCTCCATGAGACCTGGGTGACATCATCACTCCATCTTTATGCAAATCCCCCAAAAAACGTAATGATAAAACGAACCCACATGAAACTGCGCCCACACACAGCATATTGAAACCTCTCCAATGCATCTCTGAAGCACAGATAACAGCTTAGCAAATCCCCCACCACCTGCTTTCAGCAGGGGCTTCATCTGATGGCGGAAGAATAAAATGGAATGACTTGGGGTCAAAGGCAACAATCCAGGCAAGGCGGGCAACATGAAGGTTTGAGGGATATGTACCGTGATACAGGCTGACTGAGAGGGGGTCCGTCGAGGCGGGGTGCGGGGAACAAACTCGGGGGCCAGGGGGTTGAGGACACAGGCACGGTTGGCTTCTGCAGCATCCATCTGATCAAGCAGCTCGGTCAGCGAGGCCCCCTGCAGGCCACCCTCAGGGGCACAGCGGCGCAGGAAGTGTTCCCAGACTCTCCTGTGGAGAAACGGCGTATAAGCAGGATGAGGCGGGAACGCCCCCCCCAGGAATGCGCGAAGACGCTCCAGGTCTCACCTGCACTTGCCGACAGTGCACAGGGCCACAGGGTCTCCCACAACAGCCAGCAGGGACTGGGCACGTAGCATGGCAGAGTGCAGGGCTCGTGGTGATGAGAGGAAGCCCTGCTCCTGGTCCTCAGCAGTCTCCTCCTCCAGGACAGCGCCCCGGCGCCACATTCCGCTCAGAGCTCCCCCACCGAGCGCCTGCCCCCGGCAGGAGTGCCGAGTGCGCACCGTGCTGAGGAAGAGTGCGCGGAAAGGCCGTGCTGGGTCAGGATGGAGATCAAGGGAAAGGGAAAGGCAAAGTCAGCACTGCTGAGGTCTGGGGTCAGGTGACACGGACAGGAGGCGAGCAAGCGAGCAAGGGCTGACCAGACGGGGCGAGCAGAGTCTCTACGACGACGCAGTTCAGGTTGCGTCGGCGCATCTCGCAGCGCAGCTGCCGGGCCTGCCCTACATATGGAGTCAGGACTCCCACGCTGCCCCGCTCCAGCTTACCCCAGGACACGGGCCATTTCCTACACAAGCTCTCCACTTGCTCAGCCAGCTCCAGCACCTACAGCCAGGGTGGGCAGAGCCACATACTGAGGGGGGTGGGGGGAGATCAACCAACGACCCCCTGGTCATCACACTAAATTGCTTAAGGTTAAACATTTGAGGAAAAATGACTATTTAAGGCTGAAATATTATCAAAAATGACATTTCACAGAGTATGACTACTGTACATTCCCTAAGATGTACACAATGAGGACCCAGCACAGGCATCACATGGGCATGGCTCTGCTCACCTCAGCCTGATTGTAGTACCCACAGGAGCTCCTGTCTGTCCCCCAGGCCACAAAGAAAGACAGGGGGAAGAAATCTTTGTGGGTGGGTTGCTTACTGCCCGCCTTCAGCTGGCCTCCATAAAACACCTCAGAGAGAAGGCTAAAGCCACACACACACACACACACACACACAGTCAATTGCAAATGCTCACAAAACAAAACACTTTTAAATTAATTTTCAGTAAGCGGTAACTGTCATTTACAGAAGTACTTGGAGACACTGATGCTTCACCCCCCTCTAAGCTGAACTCGTGAGGCGTGTGGGGAATAGAAAGAGCGCACCACCCACCCGACAATATGGTGCTGTGTACGATACTGCTCCATCAGCTGCACCCGGTAGCTGCAGCTGGGGGGATACAGCCGGCACAGCCGGTCCAGCAGGGGGCGCTGCAGGTCACGCTCGCAGGCAAACTCACTATGCATTAATGGAGGGAGCTGTTTAACATGAGAGGAAAAAAAGCTGTCAGGGTCCCCTTTCTTGTGGCTTTGTTTTTGGCATGATCCTCAAAGGCGACTAAAAGCTGGACATGTAAACAGATCAACAGGAAGATGCAAAAGATGGATGGATGGCTTCTGAGGACATGATTGAGGCCAAGTTATATAAACAGGACTCATGTTGATTTAAAGACATGAACGGCACTCCCACCTGGTGGGTATCTCCAGCCAAAACCACCCGGGTGGATCGGTTTGCCAAAGACAGCGCCATTAGGGTCATGCACTCAGGTGAGGACGACGCATCGTCCACCATGATGTGAGTGAAGAACCCTGATGGGAAGGGAGCAGAATCGGCAGCCATCTGTAAAGCTGACACCTGTGCAGAGCTACAACGCTCCCGTACACAAAAAAAACCCACAGAAAAATAAACAGCCAGAAACGATAAATAGGGAATATTAGTTTGCCATCTAGTGGCCATATGTGGTAACACAAACTAAATACAATCAAATATGAAGCCAAAGGTTTAGTTAATAAATCAAGAGATTGGAGCTACCCAAGTCAAGCTGCAGGTGGATGAGGTGCTTGGCCTGACGCAGCGTGCTGACCACCAGCAGGGACTTCTCCACCTCCTCCTTTCCTGGTGCCAACGCGCCCATCCCGGCACAATGCCTCAGCCCCCAGCTGTGACCAGACAGCCTGCGGGGGCATGTGAAGCCGAACACCGACACTTTAGGGAACCTGCCACCAAGGTAGCTGACATGCAATTGTTTGAGACCACACCAAGCAGGCCAGTCGATGGGGGGCGGTTGGATGGTACCTGAGTAGCCAGCCCTGCGGGAGAACGAGCTCCGCAGAGGAAACGAGCTCAGCCACAAGTGAGGCGACCGCCGCATCTGACTGCGTACACAGCAGCACCCTAGAGACACAGAAGGGAGTATAACACACAATTTAAAGAACAAAACAGCAAAGCAGAACTCTTGTCTCCTGTCTTCCCATACACAATGCAGACCAAAGCAAACTCAGATTACAAACATGACTAAAGCCCCTATGCAGGCCGAAGCTTGCACAGATTACAAACCCAGCTGAAGCCCATGTGCAAGCAGAATCCTGCCCAGATTAAAAGCCTAACTGAAGCCCATATGTAGGCTGAAGCCTACCCAGATTACAAACATGAAAAGTCATTTGCAGGCTAAACCACCGATTAGTGTCATCCTTCAGCAGGGTCGCAATGGCCTTCAGCAGGGTGAAGGTCTTTCCAGAGCCCGGGGGACCACATAGTAAGATGGGGGGCAGTGGCAGGGAAGGGGCTGTCACAATGGCCCTTAGGGCATCCCACTGCTGCTCGTTGAGCTGGACGTCCAACCCTCCAGAGCTGAAACCCAGAACAAAAATGGCAGGTAGGTCACACCACACCAGCCACCCTGAATATAAGCGATCGCCCCAAGGAAGATACCTTGGGGCACAATCAGGCAATTCATCAAAGGGCAGCTCCGGGAAGAGCAGGGAACAGTCATGGAAGGAGTCCAGGGCATAGTGCATCTCACATAGTGGCAATCTGTTCAGCTGGAACTGTAGCTCCACCTAGTGGCAGAGATGCAGATTGACTAGTTTTGTTAGCCTATGAAGCACAAAAACAAGGGAAGCAAGTCACTTGGAAACTGATAACCCAAAAACACATGTAATACAAGATTAGCAACTGTCAATCCTTACACATCACAGCTCATTATGACTCACTGTTTTTCTGCCACAACAGTCGATCATTTTGATAAACCACAACTTGATTTCTTTAAAATCAAATATTGATCAGCAGCCCCGCCGTAAGCCAGGGCTGGATAAACAGCTGACCGACGAAGGGCCGGACTGAAGGATGTCCACGTTTGAAAGCATGATGGGCGACTGGGAGCTGAGGTAACTAACCTGCAGGTCACCGTTGCTCTCTAACTCCAGGTCACGGCAGCATTCCTCAGACAGTCGCAGCAACATGTCCTCTGGGCCGCAGGCCTCCACCCGTGCCTCGTACACGCGCTCCCTTCCCCCCACCCCACCAGCCCCGGGTTCGGGCAGCAGCAGCACACTGCCAACCGCCTCACGCAGCAGCCTCCCCAGGGCCGTGTCTGGCTCGGCCCCGGTCTCACGCAGGCTCAGCTGTGCGAAGAGCTGACCACCCAGGAGGGGCTCAGCATCCCTCCGCAGCCCTGCCACAGACAGGTCCATCGTCAAGCATAGGCGCGTTTGTAGGTTGAACCTGCAAGGGGGCGGTATGAGCAGCAAAACAAATCCGTGAGATCTGCATCTCTCCAGTACTCAGTGCATGTGGGGGGGGGTGTCATATGATGGTTGCATTAAAATCATGCAGTTCTAAAACCATTATGACAACCAACTTAGACACTGGACAGACCATCTAATTGCTGCATATCATTTAAATTGGTTTTAATTAGCTGCCACCTGCTTTCATCACTGGATATTTTCCTTAATTTTTCCCCCTCAACCATTTTTTGCAGTCGAGACCAAGAATCAGGACATACCACTCACATGTCACATGACAAAATTTAAAAAACAAAAAGTGGAGGAGCACTATCCACTGCTTCAGAAAGCAGGTCACCTATGTAGGACTGGCCAGAACCCCCCCCCCCCCATCTCTAAGTGCTTTGTTGGGGATTGAGGTCACTGATTCATCACTGTCTTCAGTTATAATCGCAACAGCTACACAGACACACGAGAACAGGCTCAGGGGCAATGAGTCTATGACAGTTAGAAATATAACCAGTATCTGAAACTTCACGAAACACTTCAACTAACTCATCCAACCACAAACTTGATTTCTGGTTTTATGTTACTCCTCCATTATAGTCTCATGGCAACACTGAACACTGCAGTGTTTGGTACTTGTCTAGTAGTAACCTAGTCCTCATGGTGTATTAATTTGACTAGCTTTTTCTGATGTTATGGTCCAACATTTTAGTGTAAAGCTCTTGCTCCAATGCCAGCTTGCACTTGGTACCAGTCCCTCATAGGCTGAGCTTCCTAGCTGCAGTTACATCTTAGGTGGCTCCTTAATAGCTGTATGCTTGAAGATCATCTGCTTCATTGCACATCACTTCAGACAAAGGCAAATGATAACCATCAAGCTTGAGGCATTGTGAGTGCTGAACCTCCTGCTCCAAAATGAAAAGGTTTAGAAGGAAGCAACACAAACAAACCAAAACAGAACTTAAAACATGGAGGACGGGAAACCCCAGAAACCCATGCGGCACAGCGGTCGACCTGCAGAGCTGCCGGTATTGGGCGTTCTCTTCGATGTACAGCAGGTCGTGCAGCCGGGCGTGGTAGTTGTGAGGCGTGAGGTCACGGTCCAGGACAGAGCGTGTAAAAAGCTGGTCGGCGGCCGCAGGAATCTGGTAGGACTGCAGCAAGGACTGATCCAGGGGGGACAGATCATGGGGCAGGAAGGCCACCACGGTCACCTGCTTACACGCCGCATCCCAGCGCACCGAGGACCCTTCCTGAGCCGGCTGCGGCAGCTCCGGCTCTGTGTCTACAAGGCAGGAGTGAATCATGGTTTGAGCAAGAGCAGAGCAGGCACAGATTAACGGGCAGTCACCCAAGGACCCATCTCACCAGGCCCCAAGACTTCACTGACATCCCAAAGCAGCAAATCAAGAAATTAATGCAATAAATCCTGCATCTACAGCCAGCTGCCCTCTGTAGGTAGCAGAATACAAAATTAGGTCCACAAATCTCTCAGTGTGCCCTAGAAATTGCTTAAAGAGGGCCTGTCGCAGGCAGTGACTTGTGTGCTGGTGGTTCAATGTCGACAAATGGTGCCATTTTTTCAGAAACATTGCCTGAAAACTGGTCATTCATGGAATTAGCAGGCTGAACATAAAAGATGGACAGGATAGAGAAAACACTAAATTCAGATAGACAGACAGTGGTCACATGACAGGAAAACATTTTAAACCAGAATAAATGGAGTGTGCAAAACATCTCAGAGATTTGATGTCTTATCTATACTGATACCTCAAAAACCCTACAAGAAATCAGCATTAATTAACAGATAACACTGAATGCCTCCCCCCGCCCCCAAACACAACCCCATCCCAACATTCTGGCTCTCTCCAGCTTTGCCTGCTGGCATGAAATGTTTTTCCTTTCTAAAGTTTCATATGCAAAGTCATTCTTCTCAGCCAACCTCACTCCACACCTCTAATAGCTAATACAAATGTCATTCAAGGCCGTATTCCAATGATCCATTAACTAATAAAGTATAGTTCAACCTCTAGCTTTAAACCATCACTGTGGATTTTGGGCTCTTCACAGGTTGCAGTATATTCTCATGCTTTCTTCAATTATTACACTTCCAGATGAAGCGATCAGGGCATCTTTTCCTGAGCGGCAGCGCAACTTTAACTATCTTATTAGGATCAATAGGTCACCCAGATTTAACAATTACAGAGTTAACCCCATTAAAAAGCACAGAAGTCATGTACTCTTAGCTGCCTATTTATGTTTGGCAGTGGGCCTGTCGACAGGCTGGAACAGCTGAGCAACTACCTTCAGGAGAGGCCAAATCCACCTGGACTGTTTGAAGGAGAACTGGATCAGAACCAAAGTCAAATACGGCGGGCTGCTGGAAGCTGCCAAAGGTGCATGTGCTGAACCGTAATGTGACCCGGTAGACCCGCTCGGCGCAGTGGGACTGAAGGCTGCCACAGGTCCACTCCCAGGGCAGCCGGGCTGGTGCATAGGGGCATGGGCCAGTTGGACCAACGGCAGCCACCTCGGAGATGGTGAAGCGAGGCCGGTGAAGCCCAGTGAGCAGGGACACGCTGCGTAGCACTCGAGGAGGCTGGAGAATCGAAAAAAAAAAAAAAAAACACAGGTGCAGTTGAGATCAAGGTCAGCTCATACACACCAACCCAAATTTCCACACACTCCCCGACCTACATCACAATACAGCTGCAGTATCCATGTAAGGGAGCAGTGTTTCTCCCGGACCACCTGCAGCAGGTCTGGCACGCAGATCACGGTCACCCCCGGCACAGCAGATGCCACCTGGAAGCGCAAGATCCAGTAAGCAGCATCCCGGAAGGGAAGTTGATCATTACACCCCACCACCAACACATGGGCCCAAGCAGTACTTAAGTATCAGCCTTATAAACAAACAATGCAAATTCTGTCATTGTTAAGACCTTTGGGACAAATTTGCTGAGATGGGTACGAAGATAGTTATACTGATCTTATAGGAAAGAAAAAAAAAAAAAAGATAATCTGGTAATAAATGAATAATATAAAGTGCAGAACACGTCAGAGGAACTGGACCACCAGCGCTAGCAAGTCCATTGTTAAAAGACAGCAGGGTATTAAATGAGCTGACTAGTCAGTCATATGCCAAGGAATGGGCTTCTCTAACCACAGTGCGAGACAGTGGGTCACTCATCCATTTCTCCACCAGGCTCTCCCCGTAGCCACCGGCAGGGGTGTGGCCAACATTGGCATGTCGTTCCAGTACACGACGGCACGCCAGCCTCGCCGTCCACTCCTGCAGCTCGCCCTGAGAGTGAGCTGACACGCAGAAGTCACCCAGAGTGCAGTCTCCATCCCGTAGGAACCTGCGAGCACAGCCACAGATGTCACCCACCACCTTGCCATCAACCACCATGAGCTAGTGGAGCAAGTTCACCCTTCCCGATCCGTCACCCATAAATCATCTTCGTATCGGAGTCTCGGTCAGCAGACAGCAACCTGGCCTTATTAAGATCTGCACCTGAGACACATGGAGTACTCATCGACGCCAAGGACGCCTCGCGGGGGATCTCGGTACACCCACTGCCACTCCTCCGGACCACCTTTGAGGAGAGGAGGGCAGCACATTCTGTTAGCTTCACTATCCTCCCTTCTGTGGTGGATTTCCTTTTTTAGGCCTATAGATTAGCAGTCAGATTACAAAAAAAAATTGAAGATAACCAGCTGAGGTACAGTCACACGCCGTCAGAGTGAAATAGTTGAGCTTGAACTGCCAGAAAGGAGAGATGAAGAACAACAAACCTTCCCTTCCAGCCTCTTTAGAAATTCTTGTAGCGCCACAGGAGACCTAGCAGAGATTGGACTTTTGTAACACAAAGCAAATGAAAATTATCATTATACAGGCAATATGCTGTGGCACCCAAAATCAATGAAACGTTCAAAACAGAACAGTGATTTCAGTCTAAATGAAATGGACCTGTTGTTAGAGATAACATGCCTTATGAGTATGGCACGAAAATGGACCTTTCTGGTGTAGCAAGTACAAGAGACTTCATTTTGTCACCGAACATTCAAGCCAAAAAGGCTTATTTTTTTATAACGTAAAGCAACCTTCGGTTTGTGAAAGGCGCTATATAAATGTAACTTTATTCTTCCTCCACTTAATTAACCTTAAATGTATGAGCATTATTTGAAACCTTAGAAAACCCACTTTAGAAGAATCTTCATACTGGTTCCATTGTGAATATATAGTGTTGTTTTAGACCATTTAATACAAAAAAATTCAAAATTTTCAACTGAAAACTTTTATACATGTAACTGATAATAGAGTTCTAAAGATTAAACAAGTGGTTACCTGCAATTCTGTCAACAGAAGCACCAACTGTCTGAAATATTTCATGTTATCTTCATTCTGAAGATGACCAAAACACACTTTACTTCATACACACATTTGTTGACATTTTTAGAGTGAAATTCTTTAAACACTCCACTTCAAAGGTTTGGTTTATCACTGAAAAGCGTATTACCGTCCTTTCTACTGTTTGACTGGTGAACAGTGACTGACACATTCCCCTGAGACGTCCGTCCAGTAGCATAGAGACCAGCAGATCTTTGAGAGTGCCACCTCCCAGCTCCCGCTGAAGACACATGACTGCGTGAAAGAGTGAGCGTGTAGTCATATCACATGTTACGGGGGGGGGGGGGGGGAAAAAAAGGTTTGGGGGACAATTTGGGTTTTAAAACGCGGGGGGGGTTAAGGGATCCCGACAAAACCAAAAAGGGCTTGGGCAAAAGGGTTGCCGATATTGATTGGCAGTACGGGTCCCC